>MAYD01557688.1:0-11514 GCA_001909325.1 Ruellia speciosa
TCCCTGAAGATATTGAACAATAGGGTTGCTGGAGCTTGAAGAAAAGAGAATGGCAAAATATGTAAGTGTAAACCATAAGTGATGAACAAAAAAGGGGGTATTTATAGTGTAGAAACTAGGTTCAGTTGATTCGAATGAATAAAGAAGAGAAATTGAATGTGATGTGGTATTCGAATGGAATGAATAATTAGGATTACATTCAAATGAAATCGAATGGTTTGGGGAATGGGAATTACACTAGATTCGGATGGAGGAGTGGATTCGAATAGGTTCGAATCCATTCGATATTATTCGAATGATGCGATGAGTCTGGGAATTCGTAAGGCTGCCACATGCCCCACTATTTATTTCGAATGTGAAGAAGGGATTCGAATCATAAGTTAAGGGATTTCGATTTTGCTCGAATCTGTTCGATGTTGTTCGAGTGCATTCGAATGCACGCGAGTGTGCTCGAATTATTTGGTTCATTCGATTTTCAAGATTTGTCCGATTCATTCTAAGTCTGAACTATTCGAATGCCTTACTGTTTGATCATTCAAGTTTGGTGCAAACTCAGTTTACTAAATGTCGCCCTCCATACTTTTTTTTTTTAAGTCTGGAAATTTTTCGCGACTACTACGGTTTGATTTTCCCCGCCTGCTGGTGCGTCTATCAGGGTCTCAAATAATTGTTGGTCACATTCACATTTTGATTTTCTAAGCCTCGCTCCCACGGGATCAATTCTAATTGTTTAGGGCAAGTTTGAAATTTTCAGATTAACCCTTCAACCTGCGATTAGTTAGTCCGGTTAAAATTAATTAATTAATACTAAACCGATCTAGTAATACTGGGTATTACAATCTCCCCCACTCGGGTTAATCCCGTCCTCGGGATTATTTAGCCTTAATTGAAACTCTAAGGTTTCTATTCGTATTCAACGGTCTATAAGCCAACTTGAGCAAATAAACACACAATTTATCCCTATCCCAAGGGAAAACATTTAATTTAGCAATCAAAAGATCACACATTTCGGATGTATGTCATCCCACATAATTTGGCATGTCGAAACACACATTCAATATCCCACAAGGGAATTAAATTTCAGTTTCGGAGTCAAAGTCTTGTGTTCTTATGGGTGACACGACTTTAATCCCCTTATTTCGTTAATCGATTTTTCGATTAACTTTTCAAATTCATGCAACTCGACATATATTGGCAACTTGGCACACAATTGCTCATGTATGTTCGCCACGCAGGGCCGCGGTCCCTATCCTCGCATACAGAAGTCATTGACAAGGTCATACGTTACCCCGACGTATCTTTTCCTGTCCTTTAATTTAGGAAGAATACTTCGTTGAAGCAGTTCTCCAAGAGTTAACTCATTCGGGTTAACTCGAATTATGCAGTTTGAAAATATGCACTTTTAAAAATTCATTTGGGTCAAGCCCTGGATGTTTCGCCTACATGGCTCCATCATCCCTTTCAAAAAAAATTTCCTGAAGGAAAATGCAGATGATATGTAATGCGGCACATAATTTAAAATGCACACACCAACAATCATTCCAATTCATTCAAGCAATTCATTGAACCGCAACCATTCCCTAAGGAACAAATTGGAGGGATTCACTAGCACAAGGTTACTCATTAAACAATTGGGGGTACTTTGATCGCATTTCAGTTTCTAGCTCCCAAGAGGATTCCTCTTGATCTTGTCTAGACCATTGAACTCTTACGAGTCTCACTTCTTTGTTCCTTGTACTACGCACTTTTGAATCGATGATTCTAATGGGGTATTCTTTATAGGTCAGATTTTCATCTAATTCAATGGTTTCTGGGTCCAACACATGAGTCGGGTCGGAGATGTATTTCCTTAATTGGGAAATGTGGAAGACGTTGTGGACGCTTCCTAATTCATTTGGAAGTGCTAAGCGGTAAGCTACTTCTCCATCTTCCCCTATTATTTCGTAGGGTCCAATGTATCTTGGGCTCAATTTGCCCCTTACCCCAAATCTTTTCACCCCCTTCATAGGTGATACTTTAAGCAATACTCGGTCGCCTACAGCAAATTTCATGTCCCGTCGTGCGAGATCTGCATAACTTTTCTGTCGGTCCTGAGTTGCTTTCATTCTTGCCTGGATTAACTTTACCTGATCTTGCAGGTCCTGGATGTGTTGTGGTCCCAACACAACACCTATATTCTTCAAAGGAGTCGCACATTTCTTCCCATACAGTGCCTCAAAAGGCGCCATGCCAATGCTTGCATGGTAACTGTTATTGTAGGAGAATTCAACTAGTCCAAGTCGATCCTCCCAACTTCCTTGGAAATCCAACATGCATGCACGAAGCATGTCCTCAAGTGTTTGAATTGTCCTTTCAGTTTGTCCGTCGGTACTCGAATGGAAGGCTGTACTCATTTTGAGCTTCGTACCAAGTGCCTCTTGTACATGTTTCCAAACCGTAGACTGATATCGACCGTCTCGATCTGAAATTATTTCTTTTGGCACACCATAAGGGTTACTTTACGTTCCACGTATAGTTCCGATAACCTTTCAGCAGTCCAAGTCTCCTTGATTGGTATGAACACTGCCGATTTGGTTAATCGGTCCACAATTACCCAAATCGAGTCTTTTCCTGATCTTGTTCGAGGTAGACCTGTCACAAAACCCATTGACATTGATTCCCACTTTTCTTGAGGTATGCTCAAGGGTTGAGCCAATCCCATAGGTTTGCGGTGCTCAATTTTGACCTTTTGGCATATCAAACACTTCACCACATATCCCGTGGCATCCTTTTTCATCCTGGGCCACCAAAAATTCTATTTCAAATCTTTATACATCTTTACACCTCCTGGATGTACTGAGTAGGGAGTATTATGCGCTTCTTTGAAGAGTGCCTCTTTCAGCTCTTCATATTTCGGTGGTACATACCACCTGTCTTTGAATCTTAAGCTCCCATCATCGTGAACTTTAAATTCTGCTTTTGCTTCACCTTTCAAGACTTTTTCTCGAATCTTTGCAAGCTTAGGGTCTTCGGCTTGCTTTCGAATAATCTCATCAAAGATCATGGGTGTTGTTGTTATGGAGTTCATATGAGCTTTCAATTCCCCTTGTTCCCATAATTCGAGATCCATCCTGTGAAACTCCTCGAGAAGTTCCTTACTCACTTCAAAATCTGTCGCCTGATGCTCAGATTTCCTACTCAGAGCATCTACGACTTCATTTGCTTTACCTTTATGATACTGAATTTCACAGTCATAGTCCTTTACCAATTCCATCCACCTTCGTTGCCTAAAGTTCAACTTATCTTGGGTGAAGATGTACTTTAGGTTCTTATGATCCGTGTAGATTTGACTCTTAACTCCGTAGAGATAATGTCTCCAAATCTTTAAAGCATGGACTACGGCTGCCATTTCCAAGTCATGTGTTGGGTAATTCTCTTCATGCTTTTTCAGCTGTTGAGATGCGTACGCAATCACCTTCTTATTCTGCATTAGCACACAACCGATGCCATTCTTGGACGCGTCAGTGAAGATATCATAATCTTCTCCATCCACAGGTAGTGTTAACACTGGGGCTATGGTTAATCTGTTCTTTAATTCCTGAAATGCCTGTTCACAGGCCTCATTCCAAGAGAAGGGTACGTCCTTCTTGATCAATTTGGCCATTGGTTTGGCAATTCTAGAGAAGTCCTTAACGAATCTTCTGTAGTAGCCGGCCAATCCTAAAAATGCTCGAACATCCGTTACATTCCTAGGAGTTGGCCAACTTTGTACAGCTTCAACCTTTGTTGGATCCACTGACACACCATCCTTGGTCACAATATGTCCTAGGAAGGCCACGCGATCCAACCAAAACTCACACTTTGACAACTTCGCATACAACTGATTTTCTCTCAAGGTCCTTAATACGGTCCTTAAGTGTTCCACATGTTCCTTGGGGTTCTTCGAGTATACTAAGATGTCGTCGATGAAGACAACCACAAATTTATCCAAGTACTCCTTGAATACTCTATTCATCAAGTCCATAAAGACTGCTGGCGCGCTGGTTAGCCCAAAAGGCATTACCGTGAACTCAAAGTGTCCATAACGCGTGCGAAAGGCCGTCTTAAAAATGTCCTTTTCGGCTATTCTTAGCTGATGATATCCGGACCGTAGATCAATCTTAGAAAACACGCTTGCTCCTCTCAATTGATCGAAGAGGTCATCGATCCTTGGAAGTGGATAACGGTTCTTGATCGTTACCTTATTCAACTCTCGATAGTCGATGCACAATCTCAGACTACCATCCTTTTTCTTAACAAAGAGAACTGGTGCACCCCATGGTGAACAACTTGGTCTTATGTATCATTTGTCGAGTAATTCTTTCAATTGCTCATATAGTTCCTTAAGTTCCGTCGGCGCCATCCTATATGGGGCCTTGTGTATCGGCTTGGTTTCCGGTGCCAAGTCGATGGTGAACTCAATTTCTCGTACGGGTGGCATCCTGGGTATTTCTTCAGGAAACACATCTAGAAATTCATTTACCACGGGTCAATTTTCAAGATCTGTCAAATCTGAATTCAAATCAAAAGCAGTACACAAGAAGAGTGGGTATCCCTTCCTAATCATTGATCCGAAGTTCTCTACCGACACCACTGAGATGGTCGGTTCCTTAGGATACTGACGGTGTACTACTTTCTCTCCTTTCGGTCCTCGCATCGTCATCTTTCGTTTCTGACTATCAATTTGTGCCCTGTAGCGCGTTAACCAATCCATTCCCAGTACTAAGTCGAAGTCGGCTAACGGGAAGTTTATCAAATCCATTGGAAATTCTACTCCCTCAATCCTAAGGGGTATATCCTTATGCATCTTAGTGCAGGGTATGGTTTCCCCAGACGATAATGCTACTAGTGTTCGTATTTCTACAGAAGGCATTAATTCACAAACATATGCAATGCTGGAAGACAGAAAAGAATAAGATGCTCCTGAATCGAATAAAACAAAAACTGAGTTGCCAAGGATTGAGAAGGTACTGGTTATGATGTCTGCACAGTTTGCTGCCTCAGCCCTGCTGATCACATTTAGTCGACCCCCAGGACGATTCGGTTGCACTGCCTGCTTCCCTTTATTCTGATTCGTATTCTGTGTCTGCTGATTCTGTAAGACTGGAACCAGATTCCTCTTTGGTCGCGTGCAGTCTCTAGAGCTATGCCCCTCCTGTCCACAATTGTAACATGTGTAGGGTGTCCCATCACACCGGTTTTCCCAGTGCGCCTTGCCACATCTCTTACACTGAGTCCTTGACCCTTCTGTCTGCACTGATTTCCCTTTTCCACCTTCACTGTACTGTTGCTGCCCCTGATTTCTGCCAAACTGTTCCTTACGGTTATCCGGCCTGAACGTCTGTAACGGTTGGGTATTCACGACACCTTTGTGCCTTTTTCATTGACTTTCCTCTCGGGACTTGTCCATAATAGCCTGCTCAGTTCTCAAAGTAGTAATAACTCGGGCGAGATTCGCCGCTTTCTCATACAACTCATGCACGGTTCTTAGACCTAAGAGTGCTACTGCAGTGCGCAGTTGTGGTAGTAATCCTTTTTCGAAATGGTCGGCTAAGAATGCTTCATCCATAGCCCCCATCGGCAGGTACCTCGATAACTCGATGAATTTGGCATGATACTCATCCGCAGTCATGCCCTTAGTCATTTTCCAAGCCTTGAATTCTTTGTATTTCTGTCTCATCATGTGAGTGGGGTAAAATCTGTTTTTCAAGGCATCCTTGAATCCGTTCCAAGTAACGTCCACATCACGATTGATGACATCCTTAACTGATCCCCACCATTTACGGGCTTCCCCGCCCAAGTAGTAAACTCCAATTTCAACTTTTCGGTCCTCGGGACATCACGTCACACGAAACACCTCTTGCATTCGGTCCAACCAAGTCTCAAGCTCGGATGGGTTAGTAGATCCAACATACTGGGGAGGGTTCAAACGGGTCACCTCCTAAAAAGGGTTCACAACGCCCCTCTGATTCTGTTGGGCTTGGATCAATTGGGTTACTAGAGTTTGATTTTGGGTCATTTGATTCATCATTAGTGTCATCATTTGGGCATACTGATCTCCGGCTGGGGCGGCCGGTATTTCTGGCTGCGCATTAGGTGCAGCTTCGTTCACATTCTAGGGTATGTCCCCTAGAAATTCTTCTTCATGGCCTACTTGACTGGCCCTTTGATTTTCAATTTCAGGAGCGACAGACTCCCTATTGTTAGTGGCACAGGCTCTTCTAGGAGGCATCTACAAAACAACGGCGTGCTTGTTAGTGCCAACGACCCCATTTTTACACATCATGTGGGAGGGCTAGTACCACAGTGGCACTAACTTCCATACAATTCATCAATCATAGACAAAGCATAAAAGAAAACCCCCGCCCGCTCACATCTTAAGTCTAGACCAAATTTTATTCACATAACACATTGGGTTATCCGAATTTTACTCTTAGTATAGAGCATATACGCTCTGATACCAACTTGTAACACCCCAATTTTCCTTAGCCGGGAATGCTACCGCCACGCCCAACTTACTCCGGGATTCTATCCTATACCGATTGTAAGCCGGAACGTTAAGGCTAAATTAAATTATCTTTCCTATCAGAGTACGTTGGTCTTCAGGAAACGTGTCCCCCGGGATCACAGCTCTCCTAACAACTAAGAATAGAACACATAATAATAGAATTGAATTAAAGTGCGGAATAGTTAATACAAAGTCTGATACCAAAATGTCCCACACGGGGACCCGGCCACTTAATACAAGCCGGTATCAAATTACAATAGAGGTTCGAGGTACTGTAAAGTGCAGAAATTAAACCCTGTATCCAAAAGTTTCGTGTTAGCACAATGACAAATTATAATGTCCTCTGGACCTCACATAAAACCAATGAGTGATAACTCATTCCCCTAATTCGCTGGAGGAATTCCCTCGCAGCCAGAAGTCCCACCTGAGATGCAATAATAGCACCATTAGTCGTGAGACTAAGTAAGGATACATACATATTTCACATTTCAAGCAACATGGCATGATTTCGGTTCGGGGCACCTCCATATGTACCCTTACCATTGGAAGATATGGCATGCGTGACGTATTCACTTTTGAAAGACTTTTATGCAGCACATAGGTATCTTTCATGCGTGGGAATTTATTTGGTAATATGAGGGAGTCTCTGTGGTGTGAGTCGGGTTTTATCCAAATCGACGCCAGGGATGGCCCGCTCCACCTCGTAGTTAATTAGAAGAACGGATTCGTAGCAAGAGTCAAGTTTTATCCAAACTGCCGCCAGGGATGGCCCGCTTTGCCTCGGAATTTGACTATCTTTAAATCACCGGTAAACCTCGACAAGGGAGCTACCCTCGTGAGTAAGACATTATTTTAAATAGGAAACCAAAGTTCCCAAGTATTTATAAGAAGCCGAAGCTCCAAATAATTTTATTTAAGCTTAAGGTGATCAATCTAAAAGCTAAAGAATTTATTCCCACATACAATATTTCAATATGCAATGACGTGCAACTCGGCACTTAGAACATTGCCACATAATGAGCATAATTGGACAAGATAATGATCTTGCAAAAGTATGATAAAGTTCAACTTGGAACTTTAATGATCAACTTGCAAATAATATTCAATCTTGCAGATAAAAATTTAAACTTGCAAAATTTAGAATTTAACTGAATTACAAGAAAGTAAATAAGTAAATAAACTAAATTTAGTGATATGCTAAATTTAAATTTATCCGGCCAAATGAAAATTGGCATTTTAATACTTAATTGGGACTTATGGTTGCCCGTGTGTGATGTCTTACATTAATCAACAGTCTTGATAAATCTTGGAGTAAGAATTTCACACAATCGAGTCCTAAGCCGCAACTCTTAATCAACCGGATAGCCTGAATAATTATCCGAACAAATAGTCTATAGGACTTGAACAACAAAATGTTCATGGATAATTAATGCATGGAATGGGTTTGATAATAATTGACTATTTGAGTTAATTACATAAGTGCAGTGGGTTATTAATTTGTCAAGCCCAATTAATTAAATTCATAGGCCCAGAGGTTGGAATCGAGTGAAGTGGTATATTTGGTGAATATCAGATGAGTATACTGAAGGAATGAATCGGATGAAATAATTAATTCGAATGGAAACATTGATTAGGCAATTCGGATGGCATTTGGGTAATTTTCGGATGACTTCAAGGGGAATAATTCGGATGGTCTTTATGATTCAAAAGAAAGATTAATTTGAATGGCATAAAGGTAAATTCGAAAGGCTTGGGATGATTCGAATGGGATAATTGATTCGAAGGTAAAATGGTGATTCGGATGGACTTGTAATGATTCGAATGGCCTTTTTAATTTGGATGAAGTCTGACAATTTGGCCAACTTTTATATTAAGTCAAATTTCCCTTTTTCGAATAGGTCTGAAACAGTACAATGCTTTAATTAATTCCCCCACTGCATGCAACAGGACCATGGCGTCCATTTTGTCTTATATCATTTTGAATCGCAACCCATTGCAAGAACACTATGAAGATGTTCATCCAGTTCATAAGGAATGCCCAATTTGATTATTAAGAAAAATCATAACATGATGAACACTTGTTTATTTTGCCATCTGAAACAGTATAAACCCTTAAACACATTTTCCAGGTTTTATCGGACATAAAATGTCTCAATATCCATATTTTATAAAAATGAAAGTTTTGACATAATCTGGATAAGTTTATCATTTAAGAAAAAAATGTTTGAACAAGAAGAAGATAATGATGATGCTGGTGATAATAATATCAGTTTGACAAAATAATAATGATGATGAAGATGAAAAATGATGTTTATACCTGAAGATATTGAACAGTAGGGTTGCTGGAGCTTGAAGAAAAGAGAATGGCAAAATATGTAAGTGTAAACCCTAAGTGATGAACAAAAAAGGGGGTATTTATAGTGTAGAAACCGGGTTCAGTTGATTCGAATGAATAAAGAAGAGAAATTGAATGTGATGTGGTATTCGAATGGAATGAATAATTAGGATTACATTCAAATGAAATCGAATGGTTTGGGGAATGGGAATTACACTAGATTCGGATGGAGGAGTGGATTCGAATAGGTTCGAATCCATTCGATATTATTCGAATGATGCGATGAGTTCGGGAATTCGTAAGGCTGCCACATGCCCCACTATTTATTTTGAATGTGAAGAAGGGATTCGAATCATAAGTTAAGAGATTTCGATTCTGCTCGAATCTGTTCGATGTTGTTTGAGTGCATTAGAATGCACTCGAGTGTGCTCGAATTATTTGGTTCATTCGATTTTCAAGATTTGTTCGATTCATTCTAAGTCTGAACTATTCGAATGCCTTACTGTTTGATCATTCGAGTTTGGTGCAAACCCGGTTTACTAAGTGTCGCCCTCCAGACTTTTTTTTTAAGTCTGGAAATTTTTCGCGACCACTACGGTTTGGTTTTCCCCGCCTGCTGGTGCGTCTATCAGGGTCTCAAATAATTGTTGGTCACATTCACATTTTGATTTTCTAAGCGTCACCCCCAGGGGATCAATTCTAATTGTTTAGGGTAAGTTCCAAATTTTCAGATTAACCCTTAAACCCGCAATTAGTTAGTCCGATTAAAATTAATTAATTAATCCTAAACCGGTCTAGTAATACTGGGTATTACACACAACAATAAAAACTAAAAGACACGACATTAAAAAATAAAAGACAAGAAATTGGTTCAAAATCAACATAACCAAATCCACCACTGTACTGTTTCGGCTGTATGAGAAAATTTTAATTCCAAGTAAATTAATTTTTACTAATTACAGCCTCCAACTGAACTTATTCAATTAAATTCAAATTACCAGATTTCTAAATGTCGCCCCAGTGGAAATTTTAATTTAATTTACCAATTAAATAAATTCCAAAAATTCAAATTAACCCATAATTATACGATTAATTATACCGGTTTAAATTAATTAACCAATTAATTCTAGCCAAACCCGGTCTAATGACACGGGGTATTACAGTATTACCCAGCTTGGAGTGTCGTCGACTTGAGGGCCAGTGAGCCAGATGATTGATAGGTAGGGTGCGCTTGGGTAGATTTGGTGATTCCATTTAGGATAAATAGGTGTATTCTATGATCATGCATCATGAGCATTTTTGTTTGTGGGTATGTGGTTGAAACATCAATATGGGATGATATGATGTTTACTATTTTTATTACTACTTCACTTATTGATTGTTATTGTTTCCCTATACCCTGATTCTATCCCCTTACTCACTATTCATACTGACACCCCCTTTTCTTCTTCCTTCTTTAGATTCTCCTGGAGGTGTTGCTGCTTGATCACTCGGGATTTGGTGTTGTGAGAGGTCATCTAGTTAGGATGCATTATTTATTGCATTCTATATGTATTTTGCTTCTTTTATTTTCGTACTCTGGATTTTTTTACTTTTACTGTTGGTTTGGCTTGTAGCCATTTCCTTGTTATTAGACGTAGAATGCCTTTAGGATAGGGATCATTTACTGTTTATTGTCATCGATGGCCAGGCATGTGATACTTTGTTAGAGATACACTGGAATTGTTAAGCTTTGGGGTTCTTTTGATATGACTCGATTAGTGTGATTATGTGATATTGCTTGGTTAACTATTATGCTTCCATGGTTTACTTCTTTCTTGGCATATAGAATGCAATTAATAGCTTTGATCCTTATGTGTTTAATTATTTAATCTTTCTCAACCTTGTAAGCAGAACTACCTAGTCATTAGTTTCGGTAACTAGTATGGCGGTAGCACTTATGGTTGGGTAAATCGAGAGTGATATAGGTAAAAGTTATTTTTTTTATAAAATAATAATGAGTCATAGACCTACTCAATCAGGATTTATACAAAAACGAAAGATTAAAGTAAATTTTAAATTAAATTAGAACAAAAATAAACATTTTTAAAATGGGTCCTCATTCGATGTGGCTCTGGACTGGTCACTTCCCATCCGCCCCTGATAATAAGGCGACGGTTCAGGCGACGAAAATGTTCATTCACTAGTGGAAAATATGCCTGTTGAACCGGGCAAAAATGAAGGTATTAGAACCGAACATGATACGCTTCAAATTGAAGTGGTTCTATTGTCGAATTCCAGTTGCAGCGTTCCTTGTTCGATTCTTATAGATCAAAAATTGCACCGGCCAATTATGTAATACCTGGTATTACTAATGGATGTAATTCGAATTTAATTGGAAATTAAGTCGGATTAATTTAAGAAAACCCCGAATTTCTGTGTAAATTTTTCGCGAATTAAATTATCAAGGGATAATTAATTCTGAGATGCGAAAAATTGGAGAACAGACCAGATGACCCGATTTTCGTCGACGTCGCCTTGGATTAAATAAATTTGAAAAAGAAAATTCAAATTTGTTAAATTGGGCTTGGGCCCAATTAAATTAAATTAGATGGGATCTAATTTAATTAAGGATGAATAGTGGAGGGCGACACTTAGTAAATTGGACTTAAGC
>MAYD01557751.1:0-11848 GCA_001909325.1 Ruellia speciosa
AAAACCCCCCCCCCCCCCCCCCCCGACGAGAGTTCGAGGGGGTACTCAGGATGGGATGTTTTCCTGCCTGTTTCGGCCATTCAAAGCAAAAAAAGACCATCAAACGAGTTCAGCATCACGTAAGTTGATTTCGTCCTATCAGAATCAGAAATTTTTATTCTATTTATCATTTTTTTTATATTTATTTATTTCCTCTATCTGGTCCTGGTGGTTTTAGACCTCGCCTTCCAGAGATGAACTACTGCAAGCAGCTGCTATAATGTTAGGTGCCAGTACCGATATGCAACGTTCTATCAATGAACAAGAGATTGCTAGTGTCATAAAACATGTTTCACAATCCCAGTAAGCTCTGAAACTTTATGCTTTTTTATTTAAGGACTTACCCGGTGTTTCTTTCTAATGCTTTTCGGTCGCATTTATCAGCGCTGAACCAGAAGAGCAGATGAACAGCTGCTGCCAAGGGAAGATATCAAACGGTTCCAATGACGAAGATGCAAGCATTGGTGATGTTGAGGGAAAGGGGGGTGTTGAAAGCAAGACAGAGAAAGGCACCGAAGGTGAGCCACTCGTGCAAGATCCAGCAGTGAATAATGGGTCTCAAGATTTTTTGGCCATTGCCAAGGAATATCCCTTAGCTGCTATGCCTGCAAAATCAGAAGAGAAAGGCAACGAAGATGAGAACAAGCAAGAGAACGGCAACAAAATTGAGGTGATTCAACCAGAGCCTGCTGCAAATAATGGGTGCAAAGATCTCCTGGCCATTGACAAGGAATGTGCATCAGTGACTACGCCTGTGAAATTGGAAGAGATCACTTTAGAGGACGATAATGTAGTTAGGGATTGTAGTTGTCCTGCGCAGATGGAATCCTCCGAGTCACTGTTTTCTTTGTCTATAGATTCCAGGAAACATGTTTCGGCTGCAAAAATGGAGGATAAAGAGGTCAGTAGCGCACTGAAGCCCATAATGAACTCATCATGTGAAGACAAGGAGAATGAGAATGTGAACTTGGAGGGGAGATGGAGTTTACCTTCTGGGAAAGATTATCTAGTGAAGCAATCTGGAAAATCTGGAAGCAAGTTGAATGAGGTTGCAATAGATACTAGCCTTTCGAGCTGGTTGGCTGGAACTGAAAAGGCCCGTGACACAAGCAATGGAAGCTCCCCAGAGAGTGAGAAGAATTATGGTGGTAGGCAAATTCTAGGGATGATAAGCCCTGCATCAGAGTTGAAACAGATGAAAGGAGGGTGCTCACCTGACGACGAGCTGGGGTTTGGAACGGTAGGGAGGTACTGGCGGCAGACAGGTATAGGCAGCCAGTGATGGATATAGAGGCTGCTCATGATTTTGGGTTGCAGAGGGAAGACATCGATAGCTCATTAATGAGGTAAGGATGTGCTCTTCTTTTGAAGCAGCTGTAATGAAAAGTGAGTGTAAAATGTTTTGATATATACAATACAAGCTGCAGAAAGTTGAATTTTATTCAATCAGTCTGCTGACACTCATGAGTGACTGTCTATTGATAATTACATAAATAAAAAGGTATAACAATTTTTCTCTGTGTGAATGGAAACGCAAAACATAGTGAAAGGGAAAAGCTTTCAAATCTTGGTATATTTCATTTGGCATACACAAGTCTGGACAACATATTGTCGATATAAAGCAGTGTTGGCACCAGGGGGCGATGAAGGGTATCCTCAGTTCTGAAAAAATCATATTACACGATGAGAGTATGTTTTATACGTCATGAAATAGCCTCCTTATTTGGTCCACTGTTGCAGGCATCAGTGTAACTGGGCATCGCTTGTACTGTGGCCATGAAAGAAACAGAGTTACAATTGAACAAGCAAGAGAGTGAAATTATATATGAATCAGATATATGAACAGGCATAAGAGCAAAAATAACAAAGAACTGGCTAGCATGCGAGAACCCATTGACATAGAAGGCACAATGTAATAATTCACTGTTAAATGCACGAGGCATTCTCATTTTGCTTAAAATGGCGTTTGTGATCATATTTTCTTTCTTTCTAAATAAAAATCTATTAGATTTGACAATTTGTCAAACAAGAGACTCCTGTTTCATTCTCATCTGACAAACTGAAACTGAAAGTCGGGGGAAAGTGTAGAAAAATGAACACAGTTCAATATGCATAAGCCCTAAAGGCAACGAGCATAAGGCAAACATATCAATTGGACATTCTAAACAAAAAGGGGAAAAAATCACATATGAGTAATGCTATTACTTCATTGGATTCTGAGTGATTTATGGGCTTTGAGGTACGGCATTATTAAAATGAGTACATTCACAGTCTTTATAGAATACCAGTATACAAACTATCAATGTTAGGACTGTCACCTGGTTTGTATATTTAAATACACAAGTGTAGCAGAAAACAAAGCCTGAAACAGCCATTAATGATGGATTCATTCGTTTCTGCAAACATAAAGGGCACAGAGTCCTATCTGGAGGAAGTGGGATACCATCCTTTGCAACCTGTTTGACAGTGAGTGTCTCAGTGGAAGAAGAATCAAATCATGTAAATTAGAGAAATGTTATTTAATGTTTAACAATCAAAATTTTACTAGTGTTTGAGTTGTAATTAAAAAAAAAATTAAATCATTTTAAGAACCCTAACCTAACGTAACAATTGCACTTTGCCAATAGGTTAGGGTGCTTAAAAATGATTTACTCTTAAAGATGTTTTTGGGTTGGGGGGGGGGGGGGGTTCTAACTTTTCAAAGATATCAAGTCGCGTGGATAAGTATAAAGGGTGGTGAGAAACTACATAACAGAGGACTAAATTAAAAATGAAAGCCGAAAGGATGACAAATTTTTCGTTCATGAATTCAAGAGCCACTGACTTTCGGTGGCGGAGGAGGTGGTGGAGGAGGATATATAGTTGGGGCTGACATTCGTTCTTCAGCAGACTGGTACCACCATTCCATCATCTGTGCATTCACAAAGAAAGTGGATGCTGATTAATGGATAAGCCTCATAAATTTCAAGATACATGTAGACGACATATCACGCTCTATAAAAGATCAACCCACAGAAGAAAAGACAGGACACAAACATTTTAATTTAAAAATATTATGTACAGTGGAAGTTTGAAAAGTTATTTGCTGGAAAACTAAGATCAAATCAGTGGATTATGCAATATTTAAAGCCCTTTAAAGGTCTAAAGAGGTTTTACCTGATGAATAAAGCTTTGAAAGCCCTTCGCGAAATAAGAATTGGGCAAGAACACATTATTTAGGCAACTCTGATTCAAGAATTATTTCTATCCCCAGTTATTTTCATAAATCCCACAAAGTATATTATCCATTGTTTCGACAATTTTTAAATTCTTGTAAAGTATCCTTCTAGAAGTGGCCCTGTGAGTATCTGAAAAAGGGACACTTTACCCGTAAGTGTCTGGAAGATTCCCACAAAATCATCACATTTAACCCATCAGGATAAAAATGACATGGCAATTTTAAACATGAAGGTAGCCAATGCAGCACATGCTAAGGAAAAACAAGTATATGACATTTCCAGAAGCTAACACTATCATATATAGGAAGCAAACAGAGAGCTTACATACATAACCTACATTAACCCAGCATAAGCACAAACATGTAACATATTACAAGTTTAGAAAGTTTACTAGTAGGCACTACCGAGGATTTTAAATAAGTTAAATTGACAGAAAGTACTATTTCACATGATGTGAAATATGATACAAAGTATCATTAAGATAACTTTCCCCCTAAAACATTGCTCAAACTCAATGCAAGTCCCACTCGGACTTATATCAATTAGCAACCACACAAATTGAAATATTCAAACTCACAAAGCTTAACGTCTTACGGAATAATCTAATAGGCCAGAGCCTATTGTGATACTCACTTTAAAGAAAAACACAGCTGCGATCAAACCAGTCTGAGCATAGTCAAGAACAGCATACACGCAGCTGAGCAAACCACCTTGTAGTGCCTGAGATAATTTTGATGAAATTGATTCAGTTCACACAATTACAAACTTTTCATTGAATAAATGAAAGTTTATAAAAAGAAAAATGAGAAATTCTAAGACATTCCACATGTAACATAAGTAAGGCTTGCGCTCAATGGTAGTCTGGCGCTGTTTAAATAGTAAATACAATTAGTAATTTAGCAGTAACAGTAGCATAATACAGATAGTGTGTCCAATTTACCCAATGCTTATCAAAGTAAGATTGAAGTCCTACTCATAAAGGCTGAAATCTAGTTATTTTTCCTGTTTAATCAGCATATTAACAAATTAAATAAAATTATGGTCAAAGTACATACTATGCCGACTCAAACCATTCATTTTCCCTTTCCGAAACTGAATAAACCATACAACTGACTGAATAGCATTTATGTGAATCGTTTTAGTGGATAATTAACAAGACTAACACACACCTTCAGCCAAGGAGGTCCTCTGAGCCTCTCACGTTCACGGCTTCTTATTTTCGAAATTCTGGAAGATGCATCCATCTATCTTGACGTCAGAGAAGAAAAGGCTCAAAACAATAAGAAATATAGAAAGGGGAAACAAAATTGCAACAATACGACAATAATAGAATAACATGTTTTAATGCCTTCATTGGCATATTCTTGTTAAATGGTAAGGATTAAATACGAAAAGCTTAAAAATTGAACAATCCAGTAACTAACATAGGATAGAATGCAAAAGGCTACACCATGCATAGTGTTGTCATAAAATGAATAACCATGGAACACAGGAAGTGAAACTTCACAAACTCAATGTATAAAACATCCATGAGCAAATAAATTAGATAAGGGATCAAAACATAACCCAATCTACTTTATCAAGAAAACCAAGACTAGTTGCTCTAAGCTGTTAGCATGAGATGCAAGCATGAAAGCAATTAAAACAAGTAAAAATAAATTACCTGTGCACTGAATCAAAGCAGTGTAGACTACTGCATCTTACTAGATTCAATCAAACTGTAATTTCATATATGCGAAATCTTGAAAGATTGAAAATAATATTAAGCTCAAAGTTCTTAAAATAAATAAAACACTAAGGAAAAGAAATCATACATACTAGAGGCCATTTAACATTTTCCAAAAAAGGAGAAAAGAAAAGAGAAATGCATATCCAAGTAAAACAACGCTTATGGCCCATATGATATCAACAAAATTACCAGTTCCTGCCCAGTTGCTCGACAAACATGAATGCCAAGTGCATGCAATCCTAGAGAGTAGAACCCAGTGGCATCCAACAAATATAACAGCTGATAAGCAAAAGATAATCCTGCGCTTCAGGGAAAAAAACGGGTTCCGATCAGAAAATAATAGGTCAAGTGGAAATACTCAAGTATTTTCTATGATAGATATGGTTTTTGCTTGTAGAGTACAAAATTTTAACGAGCTCTCTGTATTGATATTATAAAGATCAAGGGGGGGAAATGAAAGCACATTTCCCTATGCAGAATCTTGGACAGTGAACAGAATAAAACTAGATGCTCAAGGCATTATTCAAAGGAAGGACTAACAAAAAATGCTGTAATAGTTTATGCTTGATCTAAAGCCAATAAAAGGGATGAAATTATAAAAATAACTAAATAAGGAATAAATGTGTAAGCTCTTGAGCTCATATGTGTGTGACATCAAGAAAGAGAATACAAGGAATAATTCAAATGTCACTCTTGGAATATAGAATCAGGTTATCAACTATGAACCCAACTACCCAAGTTAATAGTGATGTATTCTGACAGGAATGCAGTTGCACAGAGATTTGAAATGTTCTGCCTAATTAACAGTTCTATCTCATTTATCACTACTGTCCCTGTAAACATTGCTGCCATTTACCATTACAGAATCCAATGACACTCATTTGCTAAGCTAATACCATTCCTGTAATTCTGTCACCTTCATTCTTTCAAGCTCAATGTTCAGATCTAGCTATTTGTAAAATTCAAACTGCACACATAACAAAGGAAAGACAAAGAAATACAATGACAACTTTCAGCACTAAAAAATGAAACAGCTAAAAGAATCTCATCATAAAACCTAATATTAGTGGATCAAACACGTACCAACTTCCAAGAAATTATTTAAGAGTAAATATTACAACAGACCTTCATTTCCAGCATGTAGCCAAGGGTAGCATGAACCAATAGTTTTTTGTAACCTCTTGATGAGACGAGCCCTAGCTGATGTTTCAATATCCAAGTTGTCCCTTGACCTAATAGAATTGTTGCCTCCATCAACATAGTCAGTATCATCAAACCTTTCATCACTATCCCCCCATAGAGTTGCTTGAAGGGTTGCTTCCCTTTCTTTATTGTAGATTGAATGAAGTTTTGACTTCAAATACGGTAACACAACCTGCACAAAGCAGAGGTAGACTCATCCTCAGTATGATCTAGAAGAATAATGATATAAATTGGAAATATAGTTCACGAAATAAAGACAAGCTTTAAGTCAGATTGCATTGTTAAAAACTATAGCAAGACCATGCTGTTAGTGCTCAACAAGGCCAAGGTGTTCTTGTTAGTATTTCTTTTCAAGCACTTGAACAATGACGTCTTTAAATGGCTAATCTATAAGAAAATTATTGAGGCCTGTGTTTATGCAGGTGTGTAAACACATTCATGAGTCAACTAACAGCTTAAATGTCCATAACAAAGTTAGACTATCCAATAACCAACCTTCTTAATTTTATAGGTTGATTGTACTTCATTTCACCTTTAAAGGTAATCTAATTACATTTCTTTAAGACCGTGGATTCCGTGGTGAAACATTCAAAATTGCAAATTCCAGGCATTTAACTTTCAGTGAAGGCTTTTATGAGTCATTAACTCAGAAGATATTTGGTTGAAGACTGGAAAGGGAATCGGAATGAGATTTGAATCATGTGTATTTAAGTAAAAGGCTTTACCTAACCAATTTATTTGATATTAAATACAAAAGCAATGTTTAAATCCTTTGTTCCAAACACAGGATTTGGAAATAAGTCCAATTCCATATTCCAAATCCCTTTTACCAAACAGCTCCTCAGTGGTTTTCCAATTACAAGTTACACGCCTTAGGTTGATGTATATTAAAAAGGACCAAATGCAATGTTTAAATCCTTTGCTGCAAACACAGGATTTGGAAATAAGTCCAATTCCCTATTCCAAATCCCTTTTACCAAAGGGCTCCTCAGTAGTTTTCCAATGAGGCAGATGCCAACAAAGGTAACTTCTGAGGCAGATGAAGCAATGAATCAATGAGATCTCGAACACATAAGAAGTCAGATTTAACAAACAAACATAATAATTCCTTTACTAATTCAATACAATTAAAAATCCGAATGAGTAGTTTAAAAGACTGCTCACCAGAATTACAACAGATAGCACTTTTTGACGCTTCTGTAACCCAGTATAATGGACCTCATCTGAAGAATCTGCAAGTACGTTGGTTTTCTTCAGCTTAATCTCAACTGCTCTTCTGCGCAAGCCATATAATGATTCCGCAAATGAGGCATCTGACAATATAGAAGGAACAAATGAGTACAAATCAGCACATGGCATCACCAGTACAATTCAACAACACTCATTCAAAAGGATGAACAAAAAAGGAATCACTGCAACTCCCTCCCACTAGCAAAAACGTCAATAAAGAAGAAATTGTGAAGAATAATTGTCATTTCTGAGTCCATAAAATAACTTAAGACCTTATTAATACATAGTTTAAGTAAGAAAACTAAGGGCTTGTTTGGAAGTTAGGGCATTAAAAGAAAGGAAGAAAAGGGACTTGCCAAACTTTCTCTCGCTTTCTGGCGGATTTGGGAGGAAAGCGTAACAGTAATTCTATGAGAGAGTTTCTCTCAATTTCTCATCCTTCCTCTTCTTTTCCATCCCATTTCAAGCTTACAAACGAGGGATTTGACCAAATACCTTTCCTTTCTCTTCTTTTCTCTCAATTTCCAATCTCCCAAACGAGTCCTAAATACCGATCAAGACTAGGTGAAAGGAAATAATTAGGGAGTTCGCAACAAAAATTAAAAAAGAGGGAGAGGTTAATTTCCTTTTGTCACATGTATATTAGTGTTAAGACCTCAATCCCAACAAAAGGATAAGTCATAAGTGTTCAGCTCAAGCTCATTAGGTTTTATGAAGAATCTAAAGTAAAGACCAAAAGCCTCTTTTCTAACTTCTCAAGGAGGAAATGGGTTCAGAGCTTTGGTGGTTGATAGTTGAAATTTGGAAAATATTAGGAAAATCTAACACAAGGTCAAATTGCAATGTGCAAGACCTAGTCACATTTGCAAAAAAATTCCCAAGAACACAGCTAAAGAAGAGGCTCAATTTCCTTTAGTTACATGTTCAATAGTGTTTAAAACATAGATCCCAACAAAAAGATAGAGCTATGCTCAAAGTCATGGGGATTTAGGAAGGATTTGAAATAATGAAGGCCTGCAAGGAGAGAACGGAGCTAGAGCTTTAATGGTTGATGGTTAGAAACTGGTGAAAATTAGGAAATTTTGCAGCAATGGGGAAATCTGGACAGAATTTTGGGCAAATTATATTATTTTGTTGTTAATGATGAATTATCAAACACTGGATGGTGCTTTCAGTTCTTTGTGAAACTACTACTACATATCATAGCAGATCGATTGTGCCATGCACTAGTGATATTGGAGGCAAATGGCTTATTATGTAGCAAACAAGCTATGAGCTATTAGAGTCCAAATAATATATATATATATATATAGATTGTGTCGAATAATAGTTGTTTCCTACAATGAATAAAGACTTCATTTATACATAAAGATATAGAAACCTAACGAAGCTTAAGAATTAAGACGGGGAAATTTGTAGGGAGTACATATGAACTTCCTCTGTCTCAAATTTATTGTAACACTTTGACTTTAGCACTGTTCACATACTTTAGTTTGATTATCATTATTGACTTATACTTAAGAAAAAATATAGCCATGTAGAGTCTTGTTAGATTCATCCAAAATATCAACGTTTTATATTTTTTACCTATTGATAATTAAAAATATTAATGGTTAATGTTATGTATGGGTAAGCGTGAAAAAAGATGTTACAATAAATTTGAGACAGATGAAGTATCAAACTAAGAAAATGACAACAAATAAGTCTAATGATAGACATCCAACAAGAAGTAATTCCTAAATCCTGACAATATCATTCATCTAAACACATGCTAAGGGTCGAAAACATATTTTAATGTCTAGTAATCTTGTTAAAAGATCCCATAGAAATTACAAAATGACTTTCACCTGTAGTGCGCAGACTGTGCGTCTCAAGGACAAGCATAAGCAACCCAAAAAACTCATCCTCATAATCCAATATTTTATGAATGAAAGATCTTCTTAAAGCAAGAACCTGAAAGCAGAGGCATGAAACATCAATTTAAATCTAATGCTTCTAAATGATTCCAGCAGCAAAAAGAAAAAATAATAAAAATAGAAATAATGCAAGCAGAATCTGCAACTTAAATGTCTGAGTTAACACTACGTATAATAGAAGCTGCAAGCACGAAATACATTTCATTCCAAACAACCAAGAAAAGGTAAGAAATAGGAAACATCCAGAAAATGTGCAGCAGAGTCCACAGATTGAATTTTACTACAAACGACTTTTATGATTTCCACTATCATTCACGATCTCTGGGGGAATACTCTAAAAGGATGCGTGCATACATATACACCAGGCTAACAATGTATCCCAGCAACTGCAAGGACCAACACCATAGTTTCGGGTTTTTCTTGGTAGTATCCACAATTGAAGCAGAAACCAGAACACTATAAGCCTAAAAAATTTATGCTTAAACACACACATAACCGTCTTTTACTACGCCCTCAAAAGCTGCAGAAACTATATCACAGTTTTTTTTTTCTGTCACATAACATTCAATTTTGCAAACAATCCTCCAAACGTTCTGAGGAAACTCATTATTTGAATACAAATAACATAATTCTTCATTTTTCTCGGAGCAAAACAATAACTGTTCAAACTATCTGGACAATTGAAAGGCAGACAGATGCATACACCGAGCGAGTAAGTGAGGGCAGCGCGTAGACTGGAAGGCAACTGCTGAGCGGCGGCCATCTCAAAGAACGTCGGCCGCGTCCCTTGTCCGCCCACCTGAAACAACATGGCTTTCTCTCTATCTTTCTCACCCGCCTCCGAATGTGCAGTGAATAAGTAATTCAAGCAAACTGTAGAGGCACTGGATGCGGCGACGAAGGAGATACTCAGATACAGCGCGGCGAAGGGAGGGGGAGGGATGCAGCTGCAGCGGCGGAGGGCGAAGACTGAGGAAAGATGGGTTGTTTTGGTGCGTGGGGTTCGTGGGAGAGGCTCCGGCGAATTAAAATGATAATTTTTATCCACTTAAATAATAAATGAAGACAGTTTATATTTAAACAGATAATTGTAGATAATTCCCCACTAGGAAAAGGGAATTCTGATTCCGTCCCTAAGATTGGAAAAATTATACTAAACTCTCCAATCATAATTTACAATATTTTAAAAAGGGATAATTTTTTATAAATCCCTCCATCCCCAAATACTCCCTCTCAACCCTTTTATACATAAATACTTCCAATTAAATCCCCCACCCCAATTTTACCTTTAATTTTTTATTTTAATCTAGTAAATTACCGAAATACCCTTAAGATTGTAACTGGAAAAAAATTTGAATAAGGGGTAGGATAGTAAATTCACATTGGCACCGGTCATTTCAATCAATTCTCCCCCCTCAACTCCTCCTTCGTTCCCTCCCTCCCAACTCCCATTCAGAAGCACCCTTCGAAGAAACCGAATCGGTCACCTCCAAATCTTAATCGAGCAAGCAAGAAAACCAACACCCATTCTCGACCGAGCAAGCGAAGAAACCGAGACCCATTCTCAAGCGAGCAAAGGTAAGTGTTGTGTAATGGGCATTTGTTAATTTTTCCAACTGTGAAGCCGATTTGAAACGGCATTGTTGTGTAATGTCTCACACAATGAGTTTGTTAATGTGCAATATGCAATTGGTTCGTTAAAGAAAGTGTAATGTGTTCGGTATGTGCGGTTATTGGGTGTTGGGTGATTTTTGATTTTGGTGATTTCTGGAAATGGTAATGGGTTTAGGGTTCGATTGGGTTTAGGGTTCGATTGGATTTAGAACCTAAGGGTGTTGCAATTTGTGGGAAAAATGTTAACTGTTATACCCTAATTTCAGTGCAGGGGTTTGATTCGAACTTCTACCTATTGCATAGAAACATTCATTACAGAGTGCATTGATTTCATACGAAAACCCTTCTGTTGCATTCTAAAGTGTAGTGGCTGCATACGGAAATCCTCGTATTTCATTTCAGAATGCTGTGATATCATACTGAAATCCTCGTAAATCGACACCTAGTCCGTTGACATATTAATAAGCTTTCGTGGTTGTATGTTTCAGGGAAAAAAAAAATGGTGAAGAGAAAGAGTAGTAGCAAGGCAGGGAAGAAGGTAAGGACAGGAGGTCGGAAGGGCAAGCGCGATACAAAAGATGTCGGGGTGAAAAACCCCCCCGAACACACCATGTCATCCCGCTGCTCGGTGAATAAACTCCGAGAAGTGGTGATGAAGTTGGAGGAGAAAATGACTGAGGAACAGAGAGCGGCGATCCGGGGAACCCCATTCTCTCACATAGGGCTAGAAGAAATGGGGAATGGGAGCATGGCCCAGCTACAGGCGCTAGTGGACTGCTTCAATTTGAAGACCCAAAGCTTTGATATCGGCGAGCAAGTATCCATCCCCTTTGTAGAGTGGGAGTTCTCCGTGGTCATGGGGCTACGGAGCAAGGGACTCAATGTCCACACCAAACTGG
>MAYD01557768.1:0-11592 GCA_001909325.1 Ruellia speciosa
TATCCAAACATTCCCTTTTGTTCCTGCATGGAAACTATCATACCCAAATTTTTATTCTGTCACAATATATTTTCCAAATAGGTCTTACTTTGTCCGTTCTTAGTGTAATTTAAACTACGCCGGGACAACTAACAAAAAACAGAGGTAGTATATGTTTTGGCTTCATTGAGTGAGGTGATTACCATTTCCTTATTTACTAAACATGTCATATATTTCTTTTGTTATAATTCAAATAGATCTTATTTTGGCTGCTCCTGTGCAGAAACTGTAATATTCATGCATGCTGCTAATATATGCCTTTGGATTCTTTAAGTGAGTGGATAATTACCATTTGCTTATGTATTTTTTTTTTTTTTTTTTTTTTTTGTATTTTTTTAAGTAAAAAAAACAGATATTACTTGCAACCACATCAACTGATGGAAAGTGTCGGGTATTTGCTACGTTCATTAAAGGCGTAGATGAAAAGTATGTTCTACTGAAGATTATGGAAAATTCTTACTCCTTTCCCTATCAAAATTTTCTCAGTTTATAACACTACATGTTTGCTGGTAATTATTACTACAGGACCTCTGCGGGCTCTTTTTCTGCTTCAAAATTTGGAGAGGTTTGAACTTGTCCCTTTACTTGGGTCTGATTTAGTAGCCTAGAGTTTCAATATGTAGGAGAATGTGTGATTCAGTTGAAGCATTTGGTGGCTGACTTGAATTTTGTTAAAATTTTGATTTGGATTTTAAACTGGCAGTCAGATGAGGTAAAAAGAGTTCTTTATACTGATTGTTTCAATGTGTTTTCTTGTTGATTATGAACGTTTTGTGGAAAAATGGTTTATTATTTGCTCAATTCTAATGAGTTAGATAAAACTATTGTACATCAAAATTGGACTCAATGGACTATTGACATGAGGTACTGAAGTTACCTTATTCCGGATATATGGACATCAAATGCAAGTTGCACTTCAATTTTGAATTCTTTAAGCATAGGAAAATATCATGTGCTTAGTTTCACCTAATTGTTGTTTCATTTGGCATACCTTGCAACCTTGCCAGGGCTTAGAACTTTAGAATACCTATTCATTGGACTTATGTCCCTTTAATTGTTACAATCTACTGTTCTAAACTTATCTTGGTCCTATAATTTTTTATTATCCTGCATATACAATTTTTATATTAATTTTTATCATCACAAATTCCATGTTATGTTTATTCTTTAAACTTGGAAGATGTCTTCTTTAACTCGGAAGTGGAACACACATGAGTGCTGTAAAAATAAGGCCACACACATGCAGGCCTTAATTCAAAAAAGTAATGAATGAACTATCTTAAACCTTAATATGACAAAATTGGAATATGATAATGTCTGTCAGTATTTTTCTTATTCCACCAAAATCTGCACTTGAATTCCATTATGAAACATCATCTCTGCATCTATATGGTTAATATGATCATCTCTAATACATTTTGTTTTCTTTTTGACTGGATCAGCAAATAATGCAGCTTGATCTCTCATATAGTTGGGCATTTGCTATGAAGTGGTCCCCAAGTGGCGATACCTTAGCATATGTAGGTCAGAAATTCATTACTTCACTTTGTTGTTGGGAAGATTTGCCTAGAAACTGGAATAACTTTTAGAATGCAAACCATTCATTTATCAATTTTTGTTTGATACACATTTTGCCAATTAAAATTCACCTTGGAGGAAGTGAATCATATAAAAATCAATTATGTTCTGCATATACGGTTTGCTTCATAGTTTGCCTCTGAAGTAGTGAATCATATGATTTGCTCACGTTTGGGAATGTAACCAATGTTCAAAATCTGTATCCTGCTTTTGCTGATGGGGGATGAAAACCTCAGGTCACAACTCAATGATATACTTTGCCGATGAAATTGGTCGTTCTCCATCTGCTCAGAGTGTAGCATTCCGTGATTTGCCACTTCGTGATGTGGGTCAGCATCCGTTCTTAAAACATATATTGTTTCCTGTGATCTTTATGTAGATGATATTAATCAAATTTCATGATTGATGCACATGATCCAGATTTTGTTTGTTTCTGAGAGAATGGTTGTTGGCGTGGGATTTGATTGCAACCCGATGATATTCGTGGCAGATGAGATAGGTTTATGGTAAGTTCTGGGTAAACTTGTATTTTTGAAATGCAAGTTACAAAAAAGCATCACAACATCCATTTTTCAGAATCTGATTGCATATCTTCTGTTGAGTTGTCTGCATAACCAAATAGCAATGAATTTGCTTCCTGAAATCTCTTGTTGGGCAGTTATACACCTTGTCTCTTGCTCCCAACTTTGAGATCAGTTAATCAATTTCTGATCATATATTTTGTTTGTGTGTGTGTTTCTTGAGGAGAGTTGTATACTTGTCCATACAACAGTTCTGCCATTATGGATTTCTTCTATGTAAGACTTTTATTGTACTATGTGTGTACTTTTTTTGTTTCTAATGATTTGCTAATTGCTATAATTCAAAATTATGGCCTTCTGAAACAATAACTTTTTCTTTACCCATTGCATAATTTTTTAAATAATAAATCAAGTTTCTCTCGATTCTGGTGTAAATAAATATGCAGGATTTATTTGCATGCTTGGAGGCATTGTGTTAATATTCTTGTGCACATAGTGCTTATATATTTCATCCATGAGAAATGCAAGTTGTTTGGAACTTAAAGTTTGTCTTAGTTAATCAAATGGATACTATTTTTCCTGCAGGAGTTTTTTGAGGTTTCTTAATGAGAAGAAGACAACAACTTCAAGTGCAAAATATAGCTCACAGGTATGACAATCATATTTTAGTAGCTTCAGGTTTATATTTTTCTGATTGATCAAGGGCCAGTTACGAGAGATGTTGCTAATGTTTGAATGAAATTCTGAAGTTGTTTTTTGTTGTTTTGAGAGAAAAAGTTGTGTGTGTAAGAGAAAATGAAGAGTAAAAATAATTATTTGATGATTTATCGTACATATAATATATATGTATTATTTAATGATTGAATGATATGACAGTGTATAGGAAGTTGTGTGGTTTTGTGAATATATAAAATTTAAATGTAATTTAGGGGTAATGATTGTGTTATTGTTAAATTATATTTATTTTTTTATATAGAGAAAAAATAAAGTTGAGAAGGGTATTTTTTTGTGGAAAAAGGTGCGGAAAAATGGATGCGAAAATACATCCAATATGTTTTAGACAAACACAGCCATTAAGACTTCTTATCAGCTATGTACCTCAACTACCCATATTTTGCGTTGTACAATTGAGCACAACATAAACATTTAATTGAGGAAAACCTATGTTATGATGCTCTTGGTGTTGCATGGGTGTTCAACTCAATTAAACAGATTCAGGATGTCTATCTTGATTATCCTGTGCGTGGTGATTTTCATATTTATTTTGTGTTTCCAGTCTTCAGGAGCATTTGGAAAGTTCTACAGCCAATCAAAAAGCAATGATGTCGATGAAGCTTCAAAAGCCCGACCTGCTCATGAAAATTGTATTACGTATGACTTCAGTGCACTCGACCTTTATTCCAATGTCACCTTTGTCTGTTTTCCTCTTGTCTTCATACTTATACATGAGAATTGATATAGACCATAACATAGTGTCTGGTTTTCCTCAATTTTAGTTGCATTGTGCCTCTCAAGAAAGATGGTGAAACCACAACTACAAGCTTCAGTACTTCAGGTTGGAGAAACCAACTCTGAAGCTGTATCTTCTGTTTTCACGAATGTTTAGCAAATTATGGATTGTAACTTCGTTATCGTTATTACTCCTTTTCATGACAGGGTTGGATGGCAAGGTGATCGTATGGGATGTAAGACAGCAACGTGATCTGTCGCAATACATGTAAGGTCAGAGCCACATTGGTTGACAATGTGGAAGAGGTTATTCTCAAATGATTGACGTTGGATTTCCATGTTGTGTTGTGGGTGTACTTGATTATCTGAATGAATTTTAAGACATGTTTCGACTATTTTTAATGTTTTCTTGTATATGTTGTATTGGTTTGACAATGCTTTTAGTTTCCATTGTTGGAATGGTCGTTTCTCCCAATTTTACACTGGAGTGATTGGGAATAAACAAACTCATATTCTTACACAGAATTTTCATTGTGATGTGATTATGCTCCCAACTCCCAGCCTTTTGGGTTCATTCCACAACAATGCTTCGGCTTCAGCTTTAAATGAAAGTAAGGTGTTGCGTTCAACTTGATACTCGCTTCTCCTCTCCTCTCCTCTCCTCTAGCCCCTCCTGATTGGAAAAGTTGACTTCATCCACTACCTTTTATCTAAACCCCTCATTGTAGTAGGTGGATCCCACAATAAATTAGTGTAGGACCCATGTGCCACAGGGAGAGAGTTGGGTAATAGGGTAGCGGTTGAGGTTGAAATTTTCTGGATCAAACAAGGGATTTATATAATAATCAAATAAAATAATTAATGAAAAAGAATCAGATCTTGTCCTAGTGTGCTGAACTATACATACGTACCCCGACCAATGGCCAAAATAACTTCAAATACAAAAATGTTTGCCAAGGTATCCCCATTTTAAAGAAAATTGTAAAAATTGGATAGGTGGCTCGCAACTTTTTCTTTTTCTGTTCTTGTGCGCCAATAGCTTTTCCTTTTTATTTTATGATTTTATAGTTTCTAGGCCTGTGTGTCGAGACATCAAGATCCTAAGATTTCGGCATTTTGACGTGTCACCACTTGGCTCGAAATTCTTTTTCATGTGTCAAAATTTTGTTCCTGTGTTGAGATGTCGAGATTCTCCAACATTTCGACATCTCAATATTTTGACACCCTCTTGCCTTTGTCGAGATTCCTCAATTAGTCGAAGTCTAGAAACCTCACGGTAACAATATTCTAGGGGTTGATACTTATTGTTGAGACCTTAAAAAAAATAATGTCTCATCTTACCCAAGAAATTTTAATTCGGTTCAAATTTTCTAGTTCAGTAATACAACGTATTACAGTACACCTCCTAAAGTTGGAGCATGGATGTCCCGCATGCCCAACTTGCGGAAAAGAAAGTGAAAACGATCTCTACCAAGAGCTTTTGTGAAGATGTTAGCGAGCTGAAGACGAGTCGGAATGTACTTGGCTTGCAATTTCCCACTTTGGATGTGATCTGGTCAGAATGTACTTGGCTTGCAATTTCCCACTTTGGATGTGAACTCGAATAAAATGACAATCGACCTCAATATATTTCATTCGCTCATAGAAAACCAAATTGGCCAAGATGTGAATGGTCGATTGGTTGTCGCAATGCAATGTAATCAGCATATTATGATCAATCTCAAGTGATGACAAAAGTTGGCGAAGCCACACAAGCTCATTGGTGGCGGCCACCATAGCACGATATTCTGCTTTAGTGGACGAACGGGAAATTGTACTTTGCTTCTTAGTACACCATGATGTTGGGCATCCTCCAAGAGTAATAAAATAGCTAGTGGTGGATCGTCGAGTGATGGGGCAACTGGCCCAATCTAAATCACAGAATCCAACAAGATGAAGAGAGCGACGAAGCTGCAAAAAAATGCCTCTTCCGAGAACACGCTTGGACTATGCTTCAAGTAACAAGAACACGAATGGCGACGTCCCAATGACTCTTCCGAGGTTTATGCATAGATTGAACAAGCATGTGAACAGAATGACTAAGTTCAGACCTAGCTAGTGACTGTGAGGTAGAGTAAGCGACCAATCAACCAACAATAACGAGAGGGATCGTCAAGTTGTGGGTCGTGCAAGGTTATGGCCTTGCTCCATAGGAAAATCGGCTGGCATGGCGGCTGTAAGACCGCAATCATCGAGGATGTCCAATGTATACTTACGTCGTGATAATAAAAGACCAAAAGATGTGCGAACTATATCGATGCCAAGAAAGTACTTGAGCGGACCAAGATCTTTGATACGAAAACAAGTATCCAAATATTTCTTAAAAGCTGTGCATCGGGCGGGATTATTTGTCAGAATAAGATCATCCACATAGACGAGAACAACCAAGAAATCAGTGCCATCCTTAAAAGTGAACAATGAACAATCTGCTAAGGGCTGTTAATATGTACGCAATGAATGAGCAAATTTAGCAAACCAGTTTCGTGATGCCTTTCGTAGGCCAAAAAGGGACTTCTGTAGGCGGCAACTAAACCAGGCTGAGAAGATGAATATCCAGGTGGGAGACGCATGTAGACTTCCTCGTCAAGGTCACCATGGACAAACGCATTATGCACATCCATTTGGTGTAGCTCCCAATTTGGAGCAAGAGCAATAGTGCGTAAGCAATGTACAGTGGTCATTTTGGCAAGGGGGGCGAAAGTCTCATGAAAATCCATGCCCTCAACCTGAGTGAATCCTTTAGCCACTAACCGTGCCTTATAGCATTCTATACTACCATCTGCCCGACGCTTAATTTTGAAAACCTATTTACAGCCAATTGGTTGTTTGCCTAGAGGTAAAGACTCAACTGACCAAGTACCATTCTCCTCCAAGGCACAGATCAGATGTCATGGCATCAAGCCATTGAACATCCTTCACAGCTTCAGTGTATGACTTGGGCTCAACATCAGAATCAAGAGCTGCCAGATAAGTCAGATGACGGGGCAAAAAATACTCATAGGAAAAGTAAAGTTTTCAAGTGAGTAAACCATATCTGAAGAAGTCGATTGAGCAGGTGCGAGGCAAGGAGGGTGACATGTGGCTATGTAACATTGATAATCATCGAGCCTAGTTGGAGGGTGACGTATGCACAAAGGGCGAGGAGGCACAATAGGTAGAATAATGACAGGTGATGCATCAGAGAGATTGGTAGAATGAGAGGTAGTGCTGGGAGATACATCAGAGGTAGCTGATGCCGATGGTTCATCAAAGGTAGTTGAAGTTGGTGGGGTTGGACTAAAGGGTAGTATAGGCGAGGATGGAGTGGGAGTAAAGGAGGGAACTGATAGTGAGATTGGGACATTGATTGGGGAGAACTTAACTGGGGGAGGCCCATAATTATCACTCAATGGAGACTCAAAATTGGACAATATGGAACTATGATCAGCACGAAAAGTGACATCACGGGATTTAAAAACTTTACGATACTCTAGATCATAAACTTTCCATCCTTTATGATTAGATGGATATCCTAAGAAAAGACACTGGCGAGCTCGAGGAGCAAATTTATCAAGAGGACGAGGTAAGACAGATGCGTAGCATAAACAACAAAAAACCCTAAGATGATCATAGGCGAATGGTTTACAAGATGATACCTCAAGGAGGTTTTTCCTGAAAGTAAAGGAGTAGCAGTGTGGTTGATGACATGTACTACGGTTAAAATACACTCACACAAAAGGAAATAGATGAGTTTGCATGAAAAAGTAAGGCCCGAGCAACATTTAAGATATGACAGTGTTTTGGTTCGACCTTCCATTTTGCTATGGGGTATATATACATGATTTCTGATGAATAATAACGTGCCAAGTGACCCTGATAGAAATTCAGTTCCATTGTCAGACCGAGAGGTTTTAATGATTGTGCCAAAATGATTATGAACCATACGACAAAAGTTCAAAAGCATATGAGAAGTTTCAAATTTCAAGTACCCTTAGAATGATCATCAACGGTCAAAAAATAATGAGCGCCCAATAAAGATTTGGTATGGTATGGACCCAGACATCAATGTGTAACAATTCGAACGAAAACTCAGCTATTTTATTGCTTAAAGAAAAATAAGTTCGAGTTTGTTTTACACAATGGCATGCATCACAAATTATTTCATGATCTTTTATTTAGGGAACAAAAAAGAATGAAATGAAGGATATTATGGGAGGGATGCCCAAGTCGTTGATGCCAAAGCTCTACACTGTTGCTAGTAACCAAGGTCGCTGCCACATGAGGACCCCGCATGCGCATAGTCAATGCAATACACCCCTCTTCGCAACTCACTCGTTCCAATCCATGAGGTTAGGTCCTGCAAGAAACACTTCGATGAGTAAAAGGTAATGGAACACTTCAAATCACTTGTCAATTTTCCAATAGAAATCAGATTGTGAGGAAAATTAGGTATATAGAGAATATTGGTGAGAATGAAATTAGCATTAAAATGAACATAGCTCCTTCTTGTAGCGTGAATAGTCATCGCATCAGTTGTGGCTATGGAACTAGGCTCGCATATTTGTTGTGGACGCGTAATAATTTCAAGACATCCAGTCATGTGCTTAGAAGCTCCCGAATCTAGAATCCATGTGCCAAACTTATGGAAAATATTACCTTCGAGAGACTTAGTACCCTGAGGGATGGTGGTGTTGCTGATGAGTGCGAGGAGGAGTTTTTGGTATATGGTCTCTGCGATCCTCTCAATTGTCCACTACCAGAAGATGAATTTCCATCAGTTTGCACAAAATGGAACGAAGCTGAACCACCAACAGTTCCACCCCCTTTCATAGGTGTCTTCTTAGGCGCTCCATCTCGACATGGTGTCCAATTTTCTAATTAAATATCAAATCAATTCACAACACCGAGCCTTGGTGTGCCATATTTTTCCACAATGATTGTAGCGCGGCCTCCCCAAATTTGATCGTGGAAGCCCTTTTTTGGTATGGAAAGCAACAACCATGGTGTTATTCTTGGCGTCATGATCGTGCTGCAAGGCTCGCTGGCGCTCTTTTTGTATCACCAAGGTGAAAAGATGATTCATGGTCAAAGAATCCCCACTTAAGATTTGTGAACAGATTGATCCGAAGTTTTCTCCACTCAAGCTCAAAAGGAATTGATGAATCTTAATGGTCTCCTTCTCATTTTCCAATCGATGGTTGACATCAAGCATACATATACCACATGTGCACTCGACAAGGCCAACATAACCTTCGAGCTCGTCCAATAAACCTTTCAATTGAGTAAAGTAGCCAGTGACTGTTCATTCATCTTGACGGAACAAACTTAACTCAGTCTTGAGTTGGTGAATCGGTGGTGCATTTCCCTGAGGATAACGTTCATACAACTCGTCCCACATGACCTTGGCTGTGGGTGCAGAGACTATGTTGTTTTGTAACATTTTCTCTAGAGAGTTTTAAATCCATGCACCAACCATCTCGTCGCAAGTTCCCCACCAATGATCGTTTGGGTCATTTTGAGATGGTCACTTGATCGTGCCATCCACAAAGCTTATTCTTGGCTCTCAAAGCACGTCACGCATCCCGTACCCAATTCGAGTAGTTATCACCATTGAGGATGGTGTTGGTGGTTGATTCGGATGATTAGAGGGACGGCAGTAAAATGGGGAGGTTACCGGCGGTAGATTGTTGTTTCATTGGTTATAGTCTATTGCTAGGGTGTGGTAGTCATTTGTTCGACGTGTGTAGTAACAGTTAGGGACTTTTTCATGGCTTAGGCTAGATTGTGTTGATTATTCCATCAGATATAAAATAAGATATTCGATCAGATACAAAATAAATGGAATATCAGACATAAAGATACATGATTCCAATTTATTATTCAATAATTGTGTTGATTATTTCCCATTAGATTGGAGAGTTCTAATATTCCACGAGTCACAGCTGAGAAATCTAACCCTGCACCAGTATTAGTTTTATGATTTTTCGTGATGACAATTAGTTGAGTCATAATCACTTGCAGCAGAAGCTCGAGTTCCAAAATGGATAAGGGGAGGTTCTCCAAGATTAGTGACCAGGTGTATCTTGTGGTAGTCCCCTGCGACTTGAGAGAGAGTTTGTTGGAATAGGAAATATCTGTGTGATGACAGTCAGGAGGTAGATCCACCTCAGTGGGGGTTTGCAGTGACAACCGGGACCCTATAGACAAGAACTCAATTAGCTAATGTTGTATTGCTTGGTTAGAGATTTGGCGTATCACCCAAAGCTAGCCTCATATATTCGCTGCAACAACGGGGATACACTAAATCTCTTCTACTTACTGAATGTGCGAACTGTTGCGATTTTGTTATACCCGAATTAATTTTATCACAATGTCCAAACACTTAATAAATATGCACAACGGATTTAAGAAAGAAAATAAGATGAAAATGAAGACACGATATTTACGTGGTTCGGATATAAAATCCTACATCTACGGGAAGCCGGATCATTGCACTAAACTATTCAACAAAGGATTACAACCCACAATTTTTATGCCCTCACCAAACTCTGAAAAGAAAATTATGAAGAGTGAAATATTGCTATGTATTTTCCTTCGACAGTTGTGGTATCTTCTCATCTAAGAAAAATGGAAACATTGCATATATTTGCTATACATGGATTTGTGTTGGGAGAGGTAGAAAATTACAAGATTCCTCAATTTGGATTCCTCAAATTACAAGATTCCAAGATTCCTCAAATATGGAATCCTCAATTACAGAATTCTAGATATGGCGTGTGGGTTGCAGGTGGGCGAGCATGTGGGCCCACAAGCCCTCTTCCTTCCATCCAGGTGTAACGGCCCCAGTTCCACTGGCGCGCCACATCATACAGGTTAGCTTAAACTAGTGGGCATATAGCTTAGAATCTCCAGTACATGACATGTAAGACACACAAGCAACAATAATTGTAGGATAGTAATTAGTTAATATTTTCATATACGAAAAGTTGTAACATTTATCATACCAGTCAAAATAAACAAGTAATAAATTTAGACAATTACATCCCGCTACAGATCTGAAGTATTAGTACTATACTATCAAACTACATCTAATATAATTACAGCTAAAGATGTTCGCTCAATCTGCCCTTGTAACGCCCCGATTCCCATAAACCGGACATGTCACCGCCACACCTAACTTATAATGGAATCTAACCCTAAATCCCACCATAAGCTCGATGCTCAAGCTTAATTATCTCAACCTATTAGAGTACGCTGGATTTCAGGAAGCCAAGTCCCCTCTGATCGCAGCTTAGCATACTTGGAATATAAAAACACGTTGACATAGAAAGATTAAAATGTTTATTACAACTACGAGAATAGAGTTCACATCTCACACCGAGACACGGCCAATTAGTACAAGCCGTTTAATTGAAAGCAAATAAATAAATAAAGGTTCGAGAGTTAAAGTAAATAAACACATAATCCTAAAAGCTCAAAAGTTCTCTCGACCTCACAAACCCTCGGGTATTGGCCCAATCCCTTCAGTTCATCGGAGGGATATCCTCGCGATCGTTGGTTCCACCTGAGATGCAACACTAGCATCGTTAGTCGTGAGACTAAGTATGGAGTACATACAATTCAAGTAATACAATCCACACGAATATGAGACACTGGGGTAATATCTCCATAAATAATATCCCAGGGCCTATTTAAAATATACAACAGATATAAGTTGAAGATATGCAATGCAATGCTCAGTTTAAAATTGTGAGCAGTTAAAATCATGACTTTAAATCAATGCAACAATCAACGCTGAGCTCTCAGTACGTCGGAACACTCGGCGTTATACATACGTACTTGGAACTGCTAACCAAGTCTATATATGTATAGTTAAATGTCCGCCTCACACTTGACTACTCGCGGCACAACTCAGGACACCGTCGACGCGTACAATGCGGACAGCCCCCACTTAGCGTGCTACACGAGTACGGGAATACATACATTC
>MAYD01557796.1:0-13053 GCA_001909325.1 Ruellia speciosa
TCGTTTGCGGCCTTGGTTAGGAGAGGTCATCCCGTATTCTTATGTGAGGTCTCAGCGGTGAGTGAGGGTGAGAGTGACCCTAGTATCGATAGGATCCCAATAGTGTCTGACTTTCCGGATGTTTTTCCCGATGAGATTCCGGGTTTACCACCTTCTCGTGAGATCGATTTCACTATTGAGTTGACGCCGGGCGCACAGCCGGTGTCAAAGGTTCCCTACCGTATGGCACCTGCGGAGCTTCGTGAGTTGCACGTTCAGTTACAGGACCTTTTGGGGAAAGGTTATATCGAGCCGAGTACGTCGTCGTGGGGTGCTCCAGTGTTGATTGTACGGAAGAAGGATGGGAGTTTGCGGTTGTGCATCGATTACCGGGGTTTGAACCAGTTGACGGTCAAGAACAAGTATCCGTTGCCAATGATTGAGGATCTGTTCGATCATTTGAGAGGTGCCACATTGTTTTCGAAGATTGATCTGCATTCAGGTTACCATAAGATTCACATTGAAGAGACAGATCGTCCAGTGACTGCTTTTCGCACCAGATACGACCACTTCCAGTTCACAGTCATGCCCTTCGGCCTTACGAACGCCCCTGCGATCTTCATGGACTTGATGCTCGGGTGTTCCGGCCTTTCTTGGATCGGTTTACTGTCGTTTTCATCGACAACATTCTTGTGTATTCGCCTACGCCTCAAGACCACGAGACACATTTGAGGGAGGTATTGACCGTACTTCGAGAGCATTAGCTCTACGCTAAGCTTTCGAAGTGTGATTTTTGGTTGGACCGAGTTTCCTTCTTGGGGCATGTGGTTTCAGCAGAGGGAGTATCGATGGATCAGACGAAGGTAGAGGCAGTAGTCAGTTGGGTAGCACCGTGGGATGTTTCTGAGGTCCGTAGCTTTCTAGGGTTGGTCGGGTACTACAGAAGTTTCATTCAGCATTTTTCGAGTATCGCGAGGCCAATGACCCAATTGCTACGGAAGGACGTTCGATTTCAGTGGTCGGCAGGGTGTGAGTCAGCTTTTCAGGAGCTGAAACGGAGATTGGTTGAGGCACCGATTTTAGGACTACCAGACGATTCGGGAGAGTTTGATGTGCACACGGACGCATCACTGTTGGGTTTGGGATGTGTCCTTATGCAGAGGGGACATGTGATCGCATATGCATCGAGGCAGTTGACACCGCATGAACAGAATTACCCGGTACATGATTTGGAGATGGCAGCGGTGATACACGCGCTCAAGATATGGTGACACTACCTATACGGATCAGTTTGCAAAGTTTACACTGACCACAAGAATTTGAAGTACTTGTTCACACAGCGAGAGTTGAACAAGAGGCAGCGCCGATGGTTGGAGTTGGTAGCCGACTACGACCTTGAGATCATCTACTAGGAGGGGAAGGCGAACAGAGTTGCAGACGCCTTGGGTAGGAAGAGGGTTCAGTTGGATACAGTGACAGTGACCCCGAGGATGTTACGAGAGTTACAATGAGCAGAGATTGAGATTATTACACACGGAGGGTTGTCAGAGCAGTTGACCGCGATGACAGTGGTACCGTCAGTATTGGAGGAGATTGCAGAGTATCAGTTGCAGGATAGCCGGATTCAGGAGTTGCGTCGTCGAGTAGAGTCAGGGCAGACCCAGGCATTCCGGGTTGACGATTTGGGGATAGTCAGATTGCACGACCGATACTGCGTACCGATGAGTCGACCAGAGTTGAGGACCCGCAATCTGCAGGACGCGCACAGTACGACATATTCGATTCATCCGGGGACTACCAAGATGTACCGAGATCTTCGGCAGACATTTTGGTGGCCACAGATGAAGAGGCAGATTGCAGAGTTCGTAGCACAGTGTGGAGTTTGTCAGCGTGTGAAGACCGAGCACATGCGTCCGATGGGATTACTGCAGCCACTACCAGTGCCAGACTGGAAGTGAGATTCGATAGCTATGGACTTTGTGACCGGACTTCCACGTACGCGCCGAGGTTGTGACACCATTTGGGTAGTTGTAGACCGATTGACCAAGAGTGCCGTATTCATTCCGATGAGATTGACTTGGTCGATGGAGCAGCTAGCCCAGGCGTACGTTCGACATGTGGTTTCTCGCTTTGGAGTGCCGAGAGATATAATATCAGACAGGGACTCGCGGTTCTTATCCAGATTTTGGACAGAGCTTCAGGCAGCATTCGACACGTATATCAGTATGAGCACCGTTTGGCACCCGATGACAGACGGGCAGTCAAAGCGCACGATACAGACTCTAGAGGATATGCTTCGGGCATGTGTCTTGGACTTCCAGGGATCGTGGGAGGATCTGTTACCATTGGTCGAATTTTCGTACAACAACAGTTACCACTTCAGCATTCGTATGGCACTCTTCGGGGCACTCTACGGGCGCAGATGTAGGACACCGTTGTGTTGGGACGACGCTTCAGAGAGGGTTGTGATCGGGCCAGAGTTGATCTAGGAGACTACCCGGCAGGTCAGACGGATTCAGGATCGGATGAAAGAGGCTCAGGACAGACAGCGCAGTTATGCGGATCTGCACAGACGCCAGTGGGAGTTCAGTCCGGGCGATCAGGTGTTACTACGAGTATCCCCAGTTAAGGGGGTGAGGCGGTTCGAGATTCAGGGGAAGTTGAGCCCTCGATACATCGGGCCTTACGAGATCACGGAGCACATTGGGAAAGTTACTTATCGACTTGCACTTCCCGAGGAGTTGGCCGGGGTACACGATGTCTTTTACATCTCACAGCTTCACCGGTTCGTCTCAGATCCTTCCCGTGTAGTAGTCCAAGATGCGATAGAGTTCCGACTGAACTTAGAGTATGAAGAAGTTCCGATTCGTATCCTCGACACACAGCTTCGGGAGTTGAGATGGCGTAGTGTTCCGATGGTAAAGGTATTGTGGTCTCGGCTCGGGCAAGAGGATGCTACTTGGGAGACAGAGGAGTCGATGCGTGAGAGATACCCTGACTTAGACCTTAGACCTTCGCCTTGAGGTAGTGTGCTTTAGCGTTGTACTAGTTTCATTTCGGGGACAAAATGTCTTAAGGGGGTGAGGATGTAATGCTCGTCTTTGTAGATGTTGTTCTAGAGTCTAGAAGCCTTAGAATTAGAGCTTCATAACTCAGGGACCCGTTTCGACGTCGTTTTGAGCACGTAGAGTCGAACTTTGGCTCGTATCTCCTTAACCACTTAGCATCTTTAACTAATTCTTGCACCATAGTATTCTTGGAGTCGTGAGGGCCATTTTTGGTTCGACCCATTTTTGGGTGCCCGTGGTCAAGGGACCGCGGTCATATGACCGCGGGATATGACCGTGGGGGCGGTGGGCCCGCTGTCGGATCAGATTTCTGCTCCTGTCGCATCAGTAGTCTTTTCCCACCATTCTTACACTCCCAGACCCCTCATTTCTCTGCATTTCTTCCCACTCCATTTCCTCTCTCTAAGAAAAATCCTCCCAAGAACACTTAGGAGGTTCTTGTTGTCTCCATCTTTGAAGCTCCAAATCCATCTTCAATCTCAAGAATTTGGGCAAGCCTATTTCAGGTAAAATTGAAGCCCTCGATCTTTTCTATAATTTCTTTGGATTTCATGTTGAGTTTGACCCTTGGATTGTTGAGTTTTGAAATTTTAAACTTCCAAAATACTTGCTGTCACAGTTTCATTTTTCACCTTGTGCGATTTTGGGAGCTGATTTCGGGCATCGTACGCTTAGAATTGGAGGTAAGTCTCTTCATATGAATTGTAGAGCTTCATTTCTAGTTTCCAAAACATCCTTCGGATTTTTATTTAGTTAAGAATTGAGTTCGGTAGGTCCCTCCCAAGTTGACTGCATTTTTACTTGTTTGCTGTCACAGTAGGGTTTGTGAATCTGTCCGTTTTTGTGAGCTGTTTTTGATCACCTTGCGTCGGGAATCTTGAGTAAGTTTCTTCATGACTTTCATAGAGTTTTGTCTTTAGTTTCTGGAACATATTTCGGATTTTTAATCGGTTGAGTATTGAGTCTTGTAGGCCTTCGTGAAGTTGGCTGCGTTTTTATTTGTTTGCTGCACAGTTTGAGTTTTATTGAGGGCTGTTTTGTGACCTAATTTTGGGTGCCTTCATTCTAGAATCTTGGGTAAGTGTCTTCATAGTTTTTGTAGCCCTTCGTTTCTAGTTTCCAAATCACCTTGTAGTTTCTAAATCGGTCGAGAATCGAGCATTGTAAGATCTTTTGAAGTTCGCTGCAATTTCATTATTTTTAGAATTGTCTCCGGTGCAAGATTGTCCAAATTGATTAAGGCAAGGGGTTCTTCTTTCTTTTAATGCTTTAGCATGATTATTTCATGGGTTTTAGGAGGATTTATGGGTCGCCTTCGATTTTGTTGAATTATGCATGTTTTAGCGATATAAATGGGGCATAAATTCTACCTAGGCTTCAACCCCTTTATAATCTGTAAATTTGGCATTTTTATGACTTGTGTAATATGTTGGAATTGGTAGAATCACTTGCATTAGTATAACTTAGTGTTATGCATGGATACGTCGACATCGGTTGGGAGTTGGGGTGCCATTCCTTAGAATCTTTGTGCACGCGTTTTAACTTTATATTGGGTTGTGTGATCCTATGACTTGTTTGTGTTACGGATGTGAGCACGTGGTTTTTGATATCTTTTGTGACGGTGTTAGAGAGCCCTCATGGAGGCGGGCTAATGTGTCTCCCAATGCCCCGATGGAACGAGAAGGGTCTTGAGCGGGCCACTAACTAGCGCCATTATTGTTTAGTCGCGTGATAGGCATCTTCTGTGTTGCATTATAGGTGGACGTTAGGACTCACGCATCACGTGCATCGCTTTTCATTCTTTTATAACTATTAACCGAACGCCTGTTGTGGGATGGGTGAGTTGGTTAACGGTGTCGTTTTCCTTACCGCTTTCAGTACCTATTCCTATATTGCCTATATATTATTATTTGTGGTAGCTGTACGCGGGGGATCCCTTGCTCAGCGGTGGCTGACCCCCGTGTGTTATTATTTCAGGTACGGATGTTGAGCATGACGGGTCAGGTTGAGCGCGTTGTAGTTAGGCTGTTGTTTACTTTCTCGCTGTTGGTGTGTTATGTGACTCTATGTCTTAGATCTTAGTTTAATTCTTGCTATTAGGCGGTGGTCGTGCGATGTATTTTAAATTACGCTTCCGTTGTTTGTACTTGACTATGTGATCTCGGCATGAACCTATCTGTTATCGTTTTCTTTTAATCGAATTCACTTAATGTCAGAATTGGGAACCCTCCTATGATTATGTGTTATGTGATTTGTTTTACCTGCCTTGTATTGGCGAGCCTAGATTACTTGGCCACGAGTCTAGGTTAGTCAATACGGTGTGGCGCACCCACTGTGCGATGTGGGGGCGTTACACCTAGACTGTAAAATGTCGGGGTATTACACATCCATACTTTAAGTAAATTCAAGCTAGAACAATGAAGCTGAATTTAAATGCGATAATCATAAAGATGAGTAGTTCGTGGCATACGATGTTTTAAAATTTACCTGGCCAAATAAAACTTGGCACTTTAATATTTAGGTGGGACTTATGGTTGCCCGATGTATGTTTTCCATACCTTAATCAACAACCTTAAGATACTCTAAGGCAAAAGGAAACACGCGCCCTAAGAGCTGCTATCGATCAAGTTGCCTACGAGGCGAAAAGAACTTAATTAATTATTCGGCCTGAATAGTCAACATGACTTAGACAATTCACATCGTCTATGGATAATTAATTCGAGGAACACTTATTTAGGTCCAAGAGTTCTTAGGTCCGAAGGTTTCAGTTCTAAAGCCCAACTATCGAGTCGGGTTGTGAAATCGTTGCAACATGTTTAGACTTAGGAAATTATTACCAAGCAAGTCAAAACTCATTAAGTTTCAAGAATAATGTTCTTGAATAGATTTATAAAATTTAAGGGTGTTGGCCCTTCACAATTATTCCAATGATTAGAAATCAATCAATTTCACAAAACCTTTAATAAGAATAATAAATCCCAATTACAGTTTAAAGGTTATTAGGTCTTTGGACCCTTTGAAGAATTATACCAACACTTAGAAATTTCTAAGTCTCAAGTCCAAAATCGAGAATTCGGGTTGAACCCAAAATTTGCTCAATATGGTCAAAATCACCATTTAATGTTCCATTAATACCAAGAATGACAATAACATCAAGATTCATGGTTTTAAGATGGTTTAACAAGGCCCACTGTGAACAGTAGCTAGGGCAAATGGGTTTGAATAATATTTACCAAATTCAAAATGTAATCCGATCAAAATGTAGGTCTAAGTGTGGGGAACAAGAATATGTAAAAAGATTTCATTTTTACTGGACGAAAATGTTTAGATCTACACGAAAGTGCAGCTGTGATCAGTGACGAAGAACTCTGGAATTAATTTGGTAGTTGGGGAAGATGAAGTGAAGTAAATGAGAATAATGGCTAAGTATTCTATTTATAGGATAAGGAATACTATGGAATGGACCCACCAAGATGTTCGGGAATTCTAAGTCTGGGAACACTGCATAAATGAGAATCCAATCCTGCCCATAATCGAGTTTTGCATAATTGAATACCCACTGTATAATCGAGTTCTGCTTACTACTACATAATCGAGAATACCTCATAATCGAGAATCTGTGTGCATGATCGAGTATTGGTCCATAATTGAGTATTTGCTTATAATCGAGAATCTTGGCCATGATCGAGAACTGTACGCATGAACGAGTATTTCTGTCTTTGCATGATCGATAATCGAGTCTTCTCCAAATACTCGATTATCCCCTTAAAGTCTCGATTATCGATTATCTCCCTTGTCCAAATTCTGCCTTCAGCATTTGAGAATTCTGTAACACTGATGATCGAGAATCGAGTTCTTATTAAAGACTCAATTATCCTCACTCAAGTCCTCGATTCTCGATCATGCCTCATGATCGAGAATCTGCCTTAACCAAAATTCTGCTCTTGAATAACTTCCTTCCTCATTATCGCATCTTCTGCACTATCGCATACTTCTGCATTATCGCATACTTCTACATGGCTCGATTCGCGATAATGCTTCAGCCTTTAACGTCCTGCCTCAATATCGCATCTTGCAAAGATGTGATGCTCATGCGACATGCGATACTGCTTCTGCCTTTAATCTTCCTGTCTCAATATCGCATCTTTGGTTCCCTTCAACATAATCGAGTATCACATCTTTCTAAAAGGTGCGATAAGTGATACTCGATTATGCCAAGCCAATTCTGTCTGTCTGAGCTGAAACCCTTATTCTTCATGTTTGAGTATCGCATCTTCTTACGTGATGCGATACGCGATAACAATGCATGGAATTCTTACACTACATTACTCGATACCCGATTCCACACTTCATCAAATCTGAATTTCATTTCTTCTTCTTAAGCCATAAATTTATTTAATTACATTACTCCCAGAATAACATAATCAATTTCTTGGGTTAATTTGATTGTGTGATAAATTTGTCTTAATCAATTTCACTGCTCGAAATTTATTTATTTATCACAACAGATTAATTTCTTAATTTAAGGGAATTTAATTAAGTACTTTCAATACTCAATTTCTCTACAACCTTAAATTCTCTTTCAATCCGTTTTGATTTATAGAACCTTCAATTCTAATAAATCATTCTTTGGCAATTTCCCCGGAAACACCACAATTTATGTTCACCAAGTCTGATGCTTCTCGAGCCGTCGATTCTGTCCGATCCCTTTTTCGCTTCCTGTAATTAATTATCTGCAATAATTTATTCATGAAAAATTCTTACTGAATTTCTGGGATTTTTAACTGTTAATTCGATTTAATCCGAATTAATCGTCTCGTGTAATACTGGGTATTACAATCAGCATGAGCACTACCTGGCATCCTCAATTTGATGGTCAGACTGAGAGGATCATTCGCACACTTTGGAGGATATGCTTCGAGCATGTATTTTGGATTTCCAGGGCAGTTGGGAGGATCGGTTGGATTTGGTGGAGTTCGCTTACAATAATAGTTATCATGCGAGCATCAAGATGGAACCTTTCGAGGCTCTGCATGGGCGCTGATGTCGTACCCATTTGTGTTGGGATGATCCTTCTGAGAGGATTGTGTTAGGACCCAATTTGCTTGAGTAAACTGCCGAACTAGTGAGGGTGATTCGAGGTCGCCTGAAGGAGGTGCAAGACCGACAAAAGAGTTATGCGGATCTTGGTCATCAAGATTTCGAGTTTGAGGTGGGTGACTATGTATTGCTGAGGGTTTCACCGATTAAGAGCGTGAGGAGGTTTGGCAAGAAGAGGAAGTTGTAATACCCAGTATTACCAGACCGGAATAGGACCGGGATTAATAAAATAAACTGGAAGGAACCGGTCAGATAAATTTGACTTAGAAAGTTAAATTGCAGAATTTGAGGAAATTTTGAGTGACAGTGCACTTAATGACTTGATTAATTTAAAAAATTAGTCAGGAACAGAAAATGAGAAAAGAGAGTGAAAATTTAGATGATGTCGTGAGTCGTGAGTCGAGATATTGACTGTCATAGTTTGAACTACGACAAAAGAGGGGGAAGTTAACCCCACAGCTTTGAGAACGAATGAATAAGAGGAGGTTGTTGTGATTCTTAAAGTAGTGCGTCGTGGTTTGAAACTACGATAAAGAGGTTAAAAACAAGGACATAGAGACTTCACGACAGCAGCTGAGTTTGGAAATTCCACCCAGGCTTTGTCGTTAGTCGTGAAATGTTAACGTCGAACTTTTAAAATTTCGACAGAAATCACGACAGAGACTAAAATCACGACGGAAAGCTTAATTCCACGATTTGTCGTGGATTTGAGTGGAGGCCTGAATCACGACGTGGGAATTAAGACTTTAGCATATTCACATGGGACTTCATATTGGATTTTTATTACTAAGGTTACTATTGGAATATATCATTTTGGTGTATATATATATACACCCATACACTTCAGTTAAGGGTTTGTGCACACTTCCATTTTTACAACCACAGTTGAGCATTTCTTCCAAACTTTAGAAAAATCCTTACTAGCATTCTTGAGAAGAGTTGATTTCTTCAGGGGGAATCGAGTGGGATCTTGGATACAAACTGTATCTATCATTTCTTGTTTGAGGTAAACATTTTTTTAAGTGTTAATCTCCATTTTTATTCATTATGGATTTAGAACTCACCATGTGGATTTTCAGATTTTCCAAGAGTTTTTTAGTATAAGAAACTTATGGAAATAAGTAAACCTTAGTCCCTTGAGGTAGAGAAACATGTTCCCAATGATATGAATGTTGAGAAATGGATCAAATCTAGGTTCTGAAGATGAACTAGATGATTTTGAGTTGAAGATGATAGAACAATGAGAAATTCAAAATGCATGAATAGAGACAAATGTTCTCACGTCATTACTGTGTACCATGCAGAGAAATTTAATGAAGGAAAGTACTGTTGTCGAAAGAGTTTAATTTTTAAAACCCGTTGTTGTGATTCTGGAACCAATGTTGTAGTTTAAAAACTACGACACTACGACACAATGACATAATATTACGACACACATATATTAGAATTGAGTCCTGACTTAAAATTCCTTCATTTCACCTTTGTTGAGATATATCCTGTCGTGATTTTAGAATCACGACACACTAAGAATTAAAAATCTCGACAGACCCCAATATTAAGACATACCCTCCCTTTGGACATAGTAAATCAAGACAGACCTAGCCTATTAATCTTATGACACTGGGCCTTAGATATTACGACATTAAACCTTAAGATATTAGTTCTTACTGTAACACCCCGATCTTCACTATCAGGATTGTTACCGCTACACCCAACTTACCAAGGGAAACTATCCTAAACCCCCAGTAAACCAGAATGCTCGGGCTAAATTATCTTACCTAATCAGAGTACACTGAATTTCAGGAAACGACGTCCCCTCTGATCACAGCTCCCCAGTATCTATGAGTAATATAAAGCCCTGTATCATAACATAAATCATAGTGCGAAATTAATTCCAACCCATCGTCTAGTATCAAAAGTGTCCCACACCGGGACTCGGCCATTTAATACAAACCGACAAAAATGAATTATATTAGAGGTTCGAGAATTTAAATAATAGGATGTAAACCCTGCAACCATAATTCTGTTAGCACAGTGAGTATAATCACGGTTCACTCGACCTCTCAACCCAACAAGTAATAACTTGTCCCCTAGTCAGTAGCTGGAGGTAGGTCCTCACAGCTTTGGCTTCCACCTGAGATGCAAATATGAACATCATTAGTCATGAGACTAAGTAAGGAAATCACACAATCAAATTATGCAAATCAGGCATATGATGGGGATCAAGTCAGTGATGTCTCCATACACATGTACTAACTGATCCATTTAAAAACGATGCGTGACGTGATTTGAAAATCATGTTATGCATGAATGAAATCTCAACTCAGCTCAATAACAGTAGTAACTCCCTCGCATTTAAACAAATGCAACTCGACTAAATTAGAATCATACTAAAAAGAGTGGTTTTGGAAACCGGGGAGAGCCCCACAAGCTAACCCAAGTTTCACCCCTAACTCGATCTCAACAACTCAGCCCAATACGGATGGAATCACCCAGTCACGTATAGTACCAAAATTGCCTCAATCAAGGTGAAAAGGAATTATGAATGCGACATCCCACGTATTATAAATAACACGAGAATGCTAGTTCACGACTCGCTACGAAAAAGGGTGGATACGTCGGCACAGACGAGAGCGGGTTTTCCCCACACGCATATCCCAATGTGGTGCCAACTCGTCCTACCATCTATTCTTAAATTACCGGTAAACCTCGTCATGGGAGCTACCCCACAAGAGTAGAATAGAGTAAACTACTGGACTTAACTGCCCATGTGTTGTAATGCTTAAGGCGATCAACCCAAAAGCGAAATCCGGCAAGACTCCACTCTTTTTGTTTCTCTTTACGTGATAACTCCTTTTAATGTGATGCATTAAATATTTTATCATTACTCGTCGTATATTTCATCTTGGTATTTGCCTTGCCAAATTAGGGACGAAGATATGATTATCATGGTCCTTCATTAGATGGCTTAGTGTCTTCATATGATACCGTGTTCCATAAGAAGTGTTGGATATGAAATGAACACGTAGACACATAGTAAAGCAAATACAGTACACTCAATTAATCTAAGTGACACATTAATTGATCATAATTCAAATTCAGAGAATTTAAATAAAAGGTACTTAAAAAAATTGCAACCGTAAAAAATATTTATTTGAAAGGATGCAGTATTTAGATTTACCTAACTGAATGATACTCGGTTATTTCGTAATTAATTGGGACTTATGGTTGCCCGAGTATAAGTTTCCTTACCTTTATCAATAGTCTTGTTAATCTCGTGGTAACAACAAACAGCACACAAAAATCCTAGCCGCGACAGCTAAATACGGTCAGACAAGCCTACACAGTAGAAACCTAATTAATTATCCGGACCAAGTAGTCATTAAGACTTAGACAATTTAAATTGTCTATGGATAATTAAATTAAATGAGGTCCACCAGATTAATTAAGTCTGAATGTCTTAATAATAATAAAAATAGAGAATAGAACCCTCGAGGGAAATTAATTAAACTCACTACGAAATTTGATGGGTGTCGAGTTGTGATAATAAGGTGTGTCGAGATTTAAAATGCTTGTGTCGAGTTTTTCAAAATCAAAAAGTGTTGTTTGATTTGAGACTTTGTCTTGTGTCACGTTATTTTGGTTTTAAAAGGTGTGTCGGGTGTTTTATTTTTAAAAGGGTGTGTCGTGTTTTTTGTTTTTAAAAGGGGTGTGTCGTGTTTTTAAAATCAACAAAACACGATACAGGAGAGTAAAAACTAAAAACCAAAAACCAATTTCAATTCAAATCAATTTACTCGACACAAGTACACTTTTTATTAAATGCACCTGCATGGTGCACAGTAAAATGACGTAGGAAAATTTGTCTTGCTCATGCATTTGAACATCAAACTGTTGTAACACCTTCAACCCAAAAATTCATCCAGTTCATTCCAAGAACTTGGTTTTGATTCATCTGAAAAATGTAAAGTTTGTGAAAACATGTTTTTCCCCCATTAAAAACCAATATCTACTCATTACCATGAGTTTCTATGTAATACCCGGTATTACTGATGGATTTTAATTCGAATTTAATTGGAAATTAAACTAAATTAATTAAGAAAAACCCCGGAATTTTAGTGTGAATTTTTCTCGAATTAAATTATCAAGGGATAACTAATTCAGGATGCGATAAGGGAGGTCTGATAAGAAATTCGACATGTGTGATGTCAAGGGATCAAGATTGTTATGCGACAAATTAAATTAATTTTGGATAAGAAAAAAATTGTCGTGAACGAGATGGATTAAATGAAGTAATGAAACATCTAAGTGATAGCCCAATTAAATTAATTGAGCCCATTCCTTTTTTATTAAGCCCAATTGGATTAAGGCCATTGAAAGGGGGGCGACCTTTAGAAATCTGGTATGGATTAAATTGAAATTAAAAAGAACTGGGGATCTTGAACACTTCCTTCCCGTTCTCGTCTCTCTGTCTGTAAGGATTCTAAATCCAGAACCAAACCCCCATCTCTCTAGCACGATCCGCTGCCTGTCATCTCTGAAATTGGTGAAACCCGACTGGAATTAAGAGAACCGAAACAACAGCTGTGTCATCCTCGCCTTCATCCTCACCTTCATCCTCCATCTTTTCCGATCTGCAGCACCTGCGTGTGTGTGCTATTGCAGCACCGAGAGCTGTCGCTCCATTTTCGTCGATCAAACCTCAAGATTTTTCTAATCCAACACCTGATCCTCAATCTCCACATCTTGGTGAGTGTTCTCTTAGGTTTTAAATTTTGATTTGAAGTAGATTTCACAAACCTATTTCTTGTTGTTACTATTCACATATCTAAATTCCGACACTTCAAAATGAGATTTTGAACTCAAAATTTGGTTTTTACATGTTGTATTGAACACGTATAACTCT
>MAYD01557839.1:0-10081 GCA_001909325.1 Ruellia speciosa
GATGTTCTGGAAATTAGAAATCATGAGCTATAATTTTTATGAAGACGCTAATCTTGAATTTGAAGTGGAACCAATCGAAATTGGCCAGGAAGTGAGCTACTTGATTATTCAAATCTAGAAATCAAAATTTTGTATAAACTTTGGGGATGATTTTCTCTATGATCTCAAGCTCAAATCAAGAAAGTGAACTATGCATATTGTAGCCCTATTTATAAGCTTTAATTTACCTGAAGACACCTTCTTAAAAATCTCTCTCCTTCCTAGTGAAAATTGGGTTCAAAATGAGCTACTTGGTCATTCAAATTCCACCTCCTTGCTTTATCATATGCATTCTCTGCTATCCTATTTGAGTGTAAATTACTAGGAATGAGTCATGAGGAGGTATGCCATGTATAAGAATGGATAAAATCAATAAAAACACAGCCAATAAGTCCATGGTATTTCACTGCTCTATTCAAACCGCGGTAAAAAATCGCGGGTCCCTGGCAGTCCGCTCGTTTCATGTCATAATTTTTTCGTCTGAACTTCAATTTTAGATCCACAAGTTGCGTTGGAAAGCTAACTCAATAAGGAATCTACTTGTCAAATCTTAGCATCATTGGATAATTATATCATTCCCAGAATTCTCCCAAAGTCAAGTCGTAAACTCACGTCGTACTACTTACGTCATCGCTCCCTTGATCTATCATCTCCTTGTCTTTCAAGAGGTATATTACTCCTTTATGGTTCATAATCTTCTATTCTTACGGGGTATTATAACACACCTATCTACCCTATATGCAAATGCAATAATGAGGCCTAGGCCGGCACCTACCTAACCATTACCATGCTCACAGCCAGGTGATAAATCATCAGTCCATACCATGCTCAAGGCCAGGAAGGACAATCATCTTGATGCCATGCTCAATGCCAGGCAAATGAATCATCTTGACACCATGCTCAAGGCCAAGTGGAGGAATAGCAGTGCCATGCTCAAGGCCAAACACAAATAAACAGTAACACCATGTACACGGCCAGACGGGAAGAAATGTAAATGATAAACATGCCATGCACAAAGCCAGGCAAAAGTAAATATGCAAGGCTTGCCACAGCCACATATCGGCTCGTATGATCAAAACTCAGGCAACCTACCAACTAGGTTCACATGCCTCCAGTGCTTAGCCTATAAGGTTTCCCACAGCTCATGTATATATGATTCAACAACCGGTTCCCAAGATTTAACAAACCCTAGCCATGATTCATCGACCTTTAGTTAAGTTTCATCAAGCCTTAAACAAGATTCAACAAATCATTGTCAAGTTCCAACAATTCCCTCGTCAAGGCATTAAGAAGATTAATCAACATATATCTACTTCCATAGTCACCCCTTATGCATACGCATCATGTAAAACATCTCAAATTAAGCAAAAAGGAACTAAGAATTCAACAACCACAACGCACAACCCCCTTCCTTGAGACCCCGTGGTATTCCTCGAGGTCAAAACCGCGGTCGAAACTGCACCCAACCCAAGAAGTCGAACTTCCAGTTCCCACGGCCGATACCGCGGATTCCGCGAACAGGCTGGAATAGGGACAACAACGAGAAAAAAAGGGGAAAAGGGAAAATACAATTTCTAGTCTATTCCTTGCTTGAAAAATGGAATCCTCAATAATGCCTAAGCACTCCAAACTTTTTTGAATCCTCCACACACTTCCAAATCTAAAATAAAAATTTCACACCCAAAAATCACAAACCTTAAGTTGGATTTCAACATTTAAAAATAAGAGGAAAATCCCATGGAACTTCAAGAACTTACCTTTCCAACACCAAGATTCACTTTCCTGAAGCTCAAATCACCTTTAAAGCTTCCGTGCAAGTTCCAAGCTCCTACCCTCAATCCTTCATTCAAGATTTCCCCAAATCACCACCAATACTCAAAACAAGTTATCAAAACCAAGACAATGATGAAATGGAAGTGTGTAGCTTAATTACCTTGTTACCTCTCCTAGAATGCCCAACTTCAAGAACCTCAAACCCTAGCCAAAGAAGAGCTCCAAAAAGAAGAAAGGAGAAGCTGTCGAAGGGAGTCCAAAAAATGAGCAAGGAAGGGTCAAAAGTGGATAGAAAGACTGAAAATCTCATTGGGCCCGTAATGGGCCTCCGTGGTATTCGGCCACAATATTGAATACCACGGCGGGAATACCGTGGCTACTGAAGTTGGCACAAATAGGTTGGTACATCCCTCCCCCCATTAGGGTCATTTTGTCCTCGAAATCAAAGCGGTACAGAAAGCAAACACAAAGCTTACCTCAACCCGAGAACCACAAATTGAAATCCGAATACTTTGCTTTCATTGTTTCCTTGGTTTCCCAAGTGGCATCCTCGCGACCATGTCTTAACCAATGAATTTTCACCATCCGAATTGTCTTCTTCCTCAACACCTTCTCCTTAACATCAATCACCTCCACCGGGTGCTCCTCATACTCTAAACTTTCATCCAACTTCACCTCGTCCGGTTGTATGACCTTGTTGGGGTCAGTGACAAACTTACGAAGCTGGGATATATTGAAAACATCGTGGGCTTGACCCAACTCCACTGGCAATGTAAGACGGTAGCTACCTTCCTGACTCGCTCAACAATCTCATAGGGTCCTAAGGATTGGGCACTCAACTTCCCCTTCTTTCCAAACCTCCTCACACCCTTAATCGGAGACACTCTCAACAATACATGATCACCAACCTCGAACTCAATGTCTCGATGCCCGAGATCGGCATAGCTCTTTTGACAATCCTGCACTTCCTTCATCTGATTCCGAATCACTCTCACAACATCCGCAGTCTACTTAATCAAATCGGGTCCCAACATGATCCTCTCAAATGGATCGTCCCAACACAAGTGCGTACGACATTGGCGTCCATACAACGCCTCGAAGGGTGCCATCCGGATGCTTGTATGATAGCTGTTGTTGTAGGCGAACTCGACTAAATCCAATCGGTTCTCCCAACTACCCTAGAAATCCAACATGCAGGCCCAAAGCATGTCCTCAAGAGTACGAATAGTGCTCTCAGTCTATCCATCGGACTAAGGGTGCCATGCTATGCTCATGCTGATGTGGGTGCCAAACGCTTTCTAGACATCCCTCCAGAACTGAGACAATAATCGAGAATCCTGATCTGAAACAATCTCCTTCGGAATTCCAAACCGTTTGACCACGTGCCGGATGTAAGCCAGGGTCAACTGCTCCATGCTCCATGCTCCATGTCAACCTCATCGGTATGAAGATTGTGCATTTCATCAATCGATCCACCACCACCCGGATCGTATCCATCCCACGCCTCGTCTTAGGGAACTCTGTCATAAAGTCCATGGACACTGATTCCCACACTTCCACTCGGGAATATTCAAAGGCTGAAGTAGTCTCATAGGCTTCATATGCTCGGCTTTAACTCGCTGACAGGTCGCACACATTGCCACAAACTCCACCACTTTCCTCTTCATGTTGCTGAACCAAAAGCTTTGTCGGAGCTCTTTGTACATCTTTGTCGCACCTGGGTGTATCGAATATTGTGTACCATGCACCTCCTCCATCACCATTCTCTTCAAGTCACCGCGTGCAGAGGGTAAACACCATTGATCCCTACAATGAATGATCCCCCGATCATCAATCCGAAATCCAGGAGCTCGACCCAACTGAATCTTCACCCTCAATGTTGCCATCTCTCTGTCCCCCGACTGAATCATCCTAATTTCCTCCAACAAAGAAGGAACTGTGACCAAGGCGCGAAGGCAATGCTCAACTGTGCCATGAGACACCAACTCAATCTCCAACCTCTCAAACTCCCTCCTCAACTCCGATAGTGTGACCAAAGATCCCATAGTGTGCTGCCCCTTTCTACTCAGTGCATCAGCTACTCTATTCACTTTCTCCTCGATGTACTAAATATCGTTGTCATAATCCTGAAGGAGCTCCAACCACCTCCTCTGTCGGCCACTCATATGCTCCTGAGTGTACAAGTATTTCAAATTCTTGTGGTCCGAGTAAATCTTGCTCCTCACTCCATAAAGGTAGTGTCGCTCGCTCCATAAAGGTAGTGTCACCATATCTTCAAGGCATGCACCACATATGTCGTCTCCAAATCGTGTGTCGGGTAGTTCATCTCATGGGGATTTAATTGTCGAGAGGCGAAGGCAATCACCTTCCCATGCTACATCAAAACACAACCTAATCCTCGATGTGATGCATCTGTGTAAACCTGAAATTCTCCCGAATCATTGGGAAGTCCCAAGACCGGGGCCTCTGTCACCATCCTCTTCAACTGCTCAAATGCCATCTCACACTCAGCATCCTAATGAAATTTCACATCTTTCCTCAACAACTGGGTCAAGGGTCTCGCAATACTAAGAAACCCCTTAACAAACCGATGGTAGTAACCAACCAGCCCCAATAAGCTGCGGATCTCATTCACATTCTTCGGGGCCTACCACTTCAAAACTGCATCAACTTTCACCGTATCCACAGAGATACCGGCCCCATAAACGATGTGTCCCAAGAATGACACTTGCCCCAACCAGAACTCGCACTTCGAGAGCTTAGATAAAACTTATGCTCCCTAAGTGTCGTCAAAACTGTCCTCAAATGTTCTTCGTGTGCCCAGGGACTCGGTGAATAAATCAAGGTGTCGTCGATGAAAACCACAACACATCTATCTGCCAAGGGTCGAAAAATCCGATGCATCAAATCCATGAATATCGGCGGCGCGTTCGTCAAGCCAAACGGCATGACAATGAACTCAAAATGCCCATACCTCGTCCTAAAGGCCGTCTTTGGCCTATCTGCCTCAGCCACTCGAATCTGGTGATACCCTGACCTCAAGTCTATCTTAAAGAAAGTGCATGCTCCTCTCAACTGATCAAACAAATCATCAATGTGAGGCAATGGGTACTTGTTCTTTACTGTAATCTGGTTCAGCCCCCTGTAATCGATGCACATCTGCATACTCCAATCCATTTTTTTCACAAACAACACCGGTGCGCTCCAAGGTGAACTGTTAGGCTGATTGTACCCCTTCTTCAACAACTTCTGTAACTGCTTGCTCAACTCCTTCAACTCAGCAGGGGCCATATGATACGGTGCCTTCGAGATAGGAACAGAGCCAGGCACAAGCTCAATCGTGAATTCCATCTCCCAAGCAGGTGAGAGACTAAGAATCTCATTGGGAAAAACATCCCCGAACTCGAAAATGATAGGAATGTCAGAGATAATCGAAACTGCTGCCCTTAAGTCATGTACCCAGCACAGATATGCAGGATAATCCTTGTGCAACAGAGAAGCCATGGACAACGAAGAGATAATCCTAATGTCAGGATGATAAGGAATAGGATGGTAAGAAAGGAATATAACAATACTAATAAGCCTAGTCCACAAAGGACTATACCAGCGAATAACACACGTAATAAAAGGGAAGCAACTAAATCCGTACCCGCCAGTACGTCATCACGATTATCGGCATCAGCCTGCTCTATCACGTTCAGGCGGCCCCCACGTCCTACCTGAATAGGTCTACCCCGATCAACTGCTACAATAGCTTGCTGTGGCTGTACACCCTGCTGCCCTGTCTGTCAATGTGGGCACTCCCTCCTACGGTGTCCAAACTCCTGACAGTTCCAGCACCGCATTTGCTGGGTGTCTCCTTGTACCAGCGCACGTGGCTGCCCCACGTTGCCTCGACTTCGTCCTCCAACTCCTTCTCGTCCTACGACCCCATCGGCCCTGGCCCCTCCAAACCTTTGGCGTGAACTACCCCTCTGATCCCTCGTCTGCCGGGCCTCATACTCCCTTTTCCTGTTCTGCACACCCGGCACTCATCTGCCTTGCCCCTCTCAAAGAACAAGGTTGATCAAATGCAAAGGAAAGAGTAGTATGTCTAATAAACCCATAGCTGGCCCTAATCTCGGCCTTCAGGCCATCAATGAATTATTGTACCCGATCTGCCTCGGTGGGTTCTAACTCCAGCGCAAATCTCATCAACTCGGTAAAACGCTGGTGGTCACGGTCATGTCATCGGTCTGGACCAAACTCAAGAACTCAAGCCTCTTGGCGTTCATCATCTGCAATATATAAAAGTGAGACCTCTATACATCTCTAAACTGCTCCCAACCGAAATCTGGACTCGCTGTCAACAAAGCCTCATTCGCCCTCCACCAATGGAGGGTGGCTCCAACCAAGTACCTTCCGATCATCCGAACACCTGATGTTCTGGAACACCCGGGAAATTTGATAAATCCAGTCATAAAAAACTAGGGTGTTTGCTCCCCTTGCAAATGTCAGCGGGTGATGTCTAGTAGCCAAGTCTACATAATCAATCTAAGGCTGAGCTGGGTGGACTAGCTGCTCAGGTCTGACTGCTGCCTGGGCTGGGGCAGTCTGAAGGTTCTGCAAGATCTGCTGAGTCTGGGCCTGCAGCGTCATCATCTGCTGCATAAACATGGTAGGATCGAATGTCGGCACTGCTCCCGGCTGCTGTCCCCCTGGCACTTGTCCTTCTGGAGGTGCCCCATGTGGCCCTAGTCCTCGAGGCACACCCTATGGCGGCTGCTCGTCCCTAACATCCTCATGCACTACCTCTTCAATGTTCTCCCTATAACGATCACCCATGGGAGGTCTGGGGTTCCGTCGAGGCCTACCCCGTCGGCCTGTACCTACAACATGTATCGGAGGCATCCTGAACTAAGGCAAAGTTAGGGGTTAGTACAACACCTTACAATCAGTACCAAAGCAGAACATGAAATAGATGAAATGGTAGAAATAGAATAGCAAAACAAGGGTAACTCACTAGAGTCCCTGTGGAATCCACCACGGAATTACGATCCCGAGGTCTGACGCCGCGGGTTGCGTAGACCTGAAAGACAGAAAATTAAAACCAGAATGCAAGTCCAAGGCTATATGCAACCCTCCGCACACTTTCACCACCTATGTCTAACCAATTTCTATAGGTAAGTAGAGTACATAGGCTCTGATACCACTCGGTAACGCCTCAAAAGTTAAAACCTTTTTGGCTTTTTGGCGCACTACTATTGTACCAGTTTGTCTAAACTAGTGGCCAGTTAGCTTAGACGCCCTGATACAAGGCTGAGTAATCACATAGTCGCATAAGGGTTATAGCCATTATTAATGCCTTACATACAAAGCGAAAGTAATCATAACAAGCACAAGCAACCAAACCAAGTCAATAAAGCCACATAATCACCAATAATCCATAATAATCCAAAATAGAATATCAAAAGCATATCCGGGCCTCCCGCCCTAATTACGCCCTCCTAGCGATCCAAAAAGAATCAAGTATGGCCACAGGCCGATATAAAAGTAAATCACATCAAGTAGCAATGAAAGGAGTAAAAATGCAACAATAAGGCATCCTAGCTCAAGTGAAATCCTCTCAAACCCAGCCCCCACTATGCTACTGCGCCTCCAGGAGGATCTATAAAATAGAAGCAAGAAGTCAGTACATAGTATTAAGTAAGGGATAATCAAGAGTTAGGGAATAATCAGGGCAACAGTCAATATAAGCAATGATAACAATAATAACAGCAAGATAAAGAAGTAAAGAAACACACAAAACATCACACTATCCCATACCGGTGCTTCAACCACGTAACATACATAAATGCTATGATGCATGACCTAACATATACCTATATATCCTATATGCAAATGCAATAATGATGTCTAGGCCAGCATCTACCTAACCATCACCATGCTCACAACCAGGTGATAAGTCATCAGTCCATATCATGTTCAAGGCCAGGTAGGACAATCATCTCGACGCCATGCTCAAGGCCAGGCGGATGAATTATCTCGACACCATGCTCAAGGCCAGGTGAAGGAATAACAGTACCATGCTCATGGCCAGGCACAAATAAACAGTAACGCCATGCACACGGTCAAGTGAGAAGAAATACAAATGATAAATATGCCATGCACAAGGCCAGACAAAAGTAAACATGCAAGGCTCACCGCAGCCACATATCCGCTCGTATGAACAAAACTTAGGCAACCTACCCGCTAGGTTCACATGCCTCAAGTGCCTAGCCTATAAGGTTTCCCACAACTCATGTACATATGATTCAACAACCAGTTCCAAGATTTAACAATCCCTAGCCATGATTCATCGACCTTTAGTTAAGTTTTATCAAGCCTTAAACAAGATTCAACCAATCATAGTCAAGTTCCAAAAATTCTCTAGTCTAGGCATTAAGAAGATTAATCAACATATATCTACTTACATAGCCACCCCTTATGCATACGCATCATGTAAAACATCTCAAATTAAGCAAAAAGAAACCAAGAATTCATAAACCACAATGCATGGCCCCCTTCCTAGAGACCCCGCGGTATTCCCCGAGGTCAAAATCGCACCCCACCCAGGAAGTCTAACTTCAAGTTCCTGTGGTATTCGGGCCGCGGTGTCCAATACCGCGGCCGATACCACGGATTCCGCAAACAGGCTGGAACATGGAACAACAATGAGAAGAAAGGGGGAAGAGGGAAAATACAACTTCTAGTTTATCCCATGCCTAAAAAATGGAATCCTCAACAATGTCCAAGTACTCCAAACTTATTTGAATCCTCCACACACTTCCAAAACCTAAAATCCAAGATTCACACCTAAAAATCACAAACCCTAGATTGGATTCCAACACTAAAAGACATGGGGAAAATCTCATGGAACTTTAAGAACTTACCTTCCCGGCACCAAGATTCACTTCCCCCAAGCTCAAATCACCTTCAAAGCTTCCGCACAAGTTCCAAGCTCCAACCCTCAATCCTTCATTCAAGACTTCCCAAAATCATCACCAATACTCAAAACAAGTTATTAAAACCAAGACAAGGATGAAATGGAAGTGTGTAGCTTACCTTGTTACCACTCCTAGAATGCCCAACTCCAAGAACCCCAAACCCTAGCCAAAGAAGAGTTCCAAGAGAGAAGAAAGGAGAAGCTGTCAAAGGGAGTCTGAAAAATGGGCAAGGAAGGGTCAAAAGTGGACAAAAAAACTGAAAATCGCATTGGGCCCTGACTGGGCCCATAACGGGCCTCCCCGGCCACTGAAGCTGGCACAAACAGGTTGTTACAACAATAATAACAACAACAACAACAACAATAACAATGTTAAAGTAGACAATAGTGGTACATGTTGTTGGCAGTTTTACACAATAGTAACAACAATATTTCATTTTTACACCAAGTTTGAAAAAAATAAAAATATCCAATTTTATTAGAATCATTGAATATGCACTAATTTTAATCTGAGGCCTAGAAAATAGTCCAACAAGTTATTGTCCTTTTTGGTCTAGCAACGCATCTCTCCCAAAAGGGAGGGAGTATCATATCCGTTTCTCTCTCCCTCCCTCTCATATTTTTAAAAGTGATGGTTTTATTAATACCACCATTAAACTATGGTATAAATTAAAAGTGAGTACTATAACAATATTTTTAAAAGAAATAAATATGCTACATATAAATTAGGGTACCGAAGCAAAACCAAATGGAAGCACATCGGCCTCGAGCCTCAAAGAAAGGAAGAAAAAGGAAGTACGCAATTCATATTCTTGTTTGTGGCATCCAATAAAAGACGCAAAACAAAATCGAGAATGATTGATTATGTCAAAAGAACGTTACAGGGAATTATTTTGTCTTATTACATACTAACATTATTTTCATTTTCCCACCGTTTTATATATTAATTATTGACCCACTTTTTTGCCTACTCCACGTCCTGTGTTTGACCTACATGAAGCTAGTATAATAGTATATGCCATCATACTACACATTACATAAATTTTGTCCAATTTTCTTTCACGTTCACTCCTACAAGTAGAGCAATCCACTTACCAAAATGCCACATTAATACAAATGGATGGGTGAAATAATTGTTTGAAGGACACTTAATAATGCAAGATCGCATTATTGTTTATGTTTATATATTCAAAACTAGCTAGTTGTTGTTGATTAATGTAGTTGATGGACGACATACCATTCATGTATAAAAAAATTTACCATAAAACACCCACACGGATATATATATATATATATGTGTTTTAT
>MAYD01557845.1:0-17855 GCA_001909325.1 Ruellia speciosa
AAAATCTATTATAATTTGAGCACGAGTACTTGGATGGAGTTTGTGTTTACACCATTTGGAAGTGCATCTAAAATGTTGACTTTTGCATGTAGGTCTAGGATATAAGCTATAACCTTTGCAGCTTACAGATTTGCTTTAATGTTTATAAATAAAATAGCAATTGAAAAAATTCAAATAAAACTTCATTTGTGCTGTAAGCAATAAATTAGCTATGTAAATAATTGTTGTTACAGAAGTGATAACTATGTTCTGATAAAAAAATTCAAAATTTTTTATTGATGTCCTTTTGAAGTTTATTTCATTTGTTTTTCTTTAATAACCTATATATTCTGTGTTTATAGTGAAGGTGACACTGTAATGGATGCTGTCGAATTTGTGCTGCAGAATTTCACAGAGATGAATAAACTTTGGGTCCGCATGCAGCATCAGGTATGTGAGAGAACTTTTTTTCTTCAGCTCCAACTTTTGACATACAGAGTGCCTGAAAACTAGCATGCCATAAAAGTGAAATACATCATGAGGGCATGTTTGGGCATGCAGGAGTGATATTGCTTATGATGCACATATTTGCTTTGGTGATCCTGAGTTGAGGCCTTCTTTCCGGATTTCTGGTCTGCAGGGACCCCTCAGGGAGAAAGAAAAACTTGAAAAAGAGAGAGGCGAGCTGCGTGATCTTGTAATACTTCTGTGCCCAAGCAGTTAGCTTTTGCTAATCATATCTTGAACCTTTTAGCTTTGATGAAAGCATTAGTCATCCATATCTCTGTTTTTTTAGGTAGGGAAAAATTTACATGTCCTCAGTCAGATAGAGGGTATTGACCTTGAAATGTATAGAGACACTGTTCTTCCGAGGATCTTGGAGCAGGTTGGTTTGCCTGATTCCCTGCATCTCTATCTTTTGAAGGTCTTAAAATAATGCCATGCTTTACTCTAAACTTCAGCTTAACATGCCATGACAGATTGTCAATTGTAAGGATGAGCTTGCACAGTTTTATTTGATGGACTGCATAATTCAGGTCTTTCCAGATGAGTATCACCTGCAGACCCTTGAGACATTATTGGGTGCTTGTCCCCAACTTCAAGTGAGTAGCCAATCTTCCACACAGTACTTCTAGATATAATGACTTAAACTCTGCTTTCCTGAATGTGATGATGGGAATCACTGGAAGATGTTTTCCATCTCTTACAATGCATGAAATTTTCTTTGGCATGGATTTTAGAGTATGGTGCAGCACAGAGAGATAATATGTCTAAATTGTAATATATTTTCTTATACGTACTTGGGGGTTTTCTTCCTCATACTTTATGATGGAATTATGTAGCTGGGCAAATTTCTCTGGCAACGAACCTTTGAAGTTCAATTTTATTGACAAGCAATGCTTTGTTGCATGATACATACTACTTTGGTTATGAACTAATAAGAATATTAAAGTCCAAATTTACACTGTTTTGTGTTAATATGATGTATTATTTGACTAGTGTTGGGTAGAGATGGTGAAACCAAACTTTGAGCTTGTTTTCGGGATTCTACTCAACTAGCTTACAGTCAAGCTCATGTTGAACACATTTGACATTGAAATTGATGTATTTTCCGATTCACAGCCTACAGTTGACCTGAAAACTGTGTTGTCTCAATTAATGGAGAGGTTGTCCAACTATGCTTCTTCAAGCCCTGAAGTGAGTCATGGCATTCACTTTACATCCTAAGATTTCACTTGGTTGCATTTGTCTTGACTTATTTTCTCAATACAGTTGTTACCAGAATTTTTACAAGTTGAAGCATTTTCCAAGCTGAGCAATGCGATAAAAAAGGTAAGGTTTCAGATTCTCAAACTAGTTTAAATCTGAGATATTTTTGTCAAAAATATGCTTTTGAAACAGCAGGCAATTTTTAAAATTATTACTATTTATTTTTTATTTCATGAAATGGTATGTTTGCCTTTTGCATATAACCATGTAAAACTTTGGAGAGTGCTAATGTTTACTCTGGCTTAGTTTAGTTTTTTAGAATCACATCTTAGAAAATAAATGTACGATAATGTTTTGAAAGTGCTGAAGAGTGAAGAGTGCTCATGTTTGTACTTTTAGGTGAGTTTGGTTTTTGATACATTCATTGACCTAATAGACTTTTTTTTTGAGGTTGTTGGGGGGGGGGGGGGGAGATCTGGTGAAAGTGAGAACCTTAGGAAGGTTAAATGCAGACTGCCCGAGTTTTTCATGATGCACAATCAAATACATACCTAGGCATTAGTGTCTAAAGTATAAATAACATATTCATTACATCAGTTTATACTGATTTCAGTTCCTACCAATTGGTTTCCACACTTCCACCTAATTGTGAAACAATTGGTTGGGTCGAATGAGCCCATTTTCACCCCAGATAGAAATTAAATGACAATTCTAATTGAATAACATCCCATTTGACCCTGCAATAATGATATAAATCATTGTCATCGTCAGCAACATGATATGGATGACTTAGTTTTCAGAAATTTAATACTGGAAGTTGTTCCCCATTGGATGAGTTTAACTTTTAATTCTAGTGTACACTGAAGATACATTTTAGGGATATTGACTGAAGAAGAATTTGAGCAATCGGTTGGTCATTTGATATCTCAGAGAAAAGCCACAAGAATATCTTATATTCAATGAGAGAAGTCTATTACTAAATAAATGGAAGAGAGAGTTTGTTAAAGAAAAGGAAAACCTACTCAATATATCTAATTTAATGGCCTACAGTAAGGGTCTCTTTGGTGATTGGTTAGGCTACTGATAGTCCTGTGTCCTGTCCGGTTCTTTGTACTCTCTCTTCTGGAGTTGTCCTCTTTCCTGTTTTCAGAGCTGCAAGTGAGGACTGCAATTTTTCAACAATGGCTGAAAGTAGTTTAAATATTTACAAAATTGAATGGACAATATAAACTACATTTGGAAATTCCAAAATTGGATGTTACAAATTCAACAACAGCCTCTGCCATGTTCAACACTAAGATCTATATAACATGGTTATATGAACAACTAGACAGCATAAATTCAACAATGACCCCAGTGTTTGGATCTCAAAAAGGCACAGTTGAGTGGCCATGATTAATTTAGAATGGCATTCACACTTCTCAGCATCGTTGTCGCTTCCCTCTTTAGTGGTTGGATACAAGTACAGATCCCCTATACATGCAAACATTTTAAACTCAACACAAACCTTTCATAACTACTGACACCCGAGGTTTAGCTAGGTACTTGTTTGACCCTCCGCTATGTTTCTCGTTGGAATTATTCCTAAGTTGCATGGGGTGATTAACAAATGTATTTCTAATTTATTGAAGTCTATTAGGATGCATATGATAGTATGTGTTTCTTTCTATCAGTGCATTTGACATGATGTTCTCCATGTGGAATTGAGGCACTAAATTTTCAATATATTAATTTCATGGAAATGAACTTATGTGTGAACATGTCATGTATAGTGATTTTCAGGTGCTCAGTGCCCTCCAATCACATTTCAGATTGTTGTTGGTTTCTTATGCAGGTCATTGAAGCACAAGTTGACATGCCTGTAGTTGGAGCAATTAGTTTATATGTATCTCTTCTGACTTTCACCCTTCGTGTTCATCCTGATCGTCTGGATTATGTTGATCATGTGCTGGTATGCTTCTTTTGAATTGGCGATGTGGAAATCATTTACCATCATTTCATTTACAGCCAAACCTGTATATGCCTTAAATTCCCTTGTTTACATCAAATTATTCAATTTCCTTAAGAAATTATTTGGCCTCACTGAGCTAGGTTAAGCAATGAAGATTATGATTCATTTGTGAATAATGGCATTAATATGCATACAATCATCCTAAAGCTCACATATCTCATAATTAGGACTAGCAATTGACTTTTATATGTGAGTGCTGAATCTGAAATTGCAGCTTGGCTTTTTCTGTGGCCTTCTGGTCTGACAGGGAGCTTGCGTCAACATTTTATCCGGGAAATCAAAGCTCGAAGATAGTAGAGCAACTAAACAAGTTGTTGCTCTTCTGAGTGCTCCACTGGATAAATATGATGATATTGTCACAGCTCTTACACTTTCGAATTATCCACGTGTGATGGATCACCTCGATGCTGGAACGAATAAAGTCATGTCTATGGTTATTATTCGAAGCATTATGAAAAGTAAAACATGTGTTTCAACTTCTGACAGGGTATGACATCAACAATTTTTTGGCTTTCTTGGTTTTTACCTGCCATAAATATTTTATACATTTGCTTCCAGGTTGAAGTACTGTTTGAACTGATAAAAGGCCTTATAAATGATTTGGATGGGATTTCCATGGATGAGGTATGGAGAAATCTCTTCAATTGCACCATTAGTCAAGGATCCATTGTTTGGAGATATATATTGTTTTTTCCTTTTCATAGTATGTTCATATTTTTACCATTCTTTCAGTACAAGCTTGTAGCTCATTTCTGTGTCTTATGTTTTGGTAGCTTGATGAAGAGGATTTCAATGAGGAGCAGACTTCTGTTGCTTGCCTCATGCACATATTGTATAATGACGACCCAGAGGAGATGCTGAAGGTAACATGCTTTTATTTAATTCTGCTTTCTCATGTATTAGGCTTATCTTTTCTAATCTACTTAAGTAAGCACTTCCAAAACTTGGTGCTTGTGACCCTATTGCCTGATCTTCCTTGATACTTGTAACTTGTAAGGGATTGAGATTGGTGGTTCTAAAATGAGACATTATTGGCACTGACATAATATGCTGAGCTTTGCTACATGGAACCGTACAGTAGGGTATCTCCATTTCTTTGCTATAGCAGAGTGTAGATGGTTCATTGCATTTCCTGGCTATGGTAGAAAGGCTCTGAGCACTAAAAGAATCACATGGATACTTCAAATGGCTCGTGCATGCTTCATGCATGCAACTATCTATTGTTAAACTTTATAGGCAAAGTGAACCATTGTGGAGCTATAGCCACATTTAGCTCTTAAAACCTTAAGGCTCTAGAGCAAGTGGTTAGACTCCACTATTTAAACAAGGTTCAACATTGCTATTTAATCAATGTGGGACAACTTGCCCCACATTAGTCATTAATCTCAACATCTGTAGATTCTGTTGGCCTTTAAATGGCCATACGTTCTTATACAAATGATTTGACATGTTGCAGTCGTAAGCTAATTATGGTTGAGGTACTTTTTGGACTAACTACTAGACTCTAGAGGAAGAAGGAAGAGAGTACTGAAGCAAGAAAGCAAACCATCTTCACTATTTTAGATGGTTCCTTGTATTGTGTTTTGAGTAGGTGGGCCATTGTATGGAATCTAATAGACTTGTAGCTTGATATATATATATGTATATATATACATATATTAGCATATATAGTTATATACTTACTTGTAGTGACTCTCTCAGCTGAAATGTATTACCATGGTGGAATTCTTCCTTGCTACATGTAGCTTTTAATTATTTTTATTCCATTGCCATTAATTTTTTGTGTGTTTGTGCGACTATTGAGTATTTCCTTTCTCCTTTATCAGATAATATGTACTGTCTGGAAACACGTAATGACTGGAGGTCCAAAGCGTCTGCCTTTCACAGTTCCTCCTCTTGTTTTTTCTGCCCTCAAGGTATGATGCTTTTGCAGGTTGAATATGCCTATATTCTTTTCTTAGTTAATAATTCTGCAGTCCAGATTATGTTTGGGGAAGGGTGGAAATGGTGCTTTGATTCAATTATTCAAATAAATTGGAGACTCTGGACACTGTTGAGTTGCTATTTTTGCTGAAATCCCCAATTCCATGTGCTTTAGATTACACTTGGCTACATCCTAAATGTTCCACTTTTGGTGATTATATACTTAAACATGACTTTCTATTTTGCTGAGATCCTACGATTTTTGCTTTGGAGTGTTCTGGGTAAATGTTGAGGATCTTATTGTAAATGGTTATTGGTTTCCGTCCTAGGCTTCCAGTCTTCTAAAATATACATTCACTTAGTATGGTAGTTTCCTGGAACCATTTAGTAACAGCCATTTTCTTGCAAAGTGGTTAAGTGAGGGGAACAACAATGTAATTCAATCATCCTGCATCCCTTTCCTGTTAAAGAGATTAGAAATTTCATACATAATACTTGTTCCCCTGTTGTAGTTGGTTAGGAGATTGCAAGGCCAAGATGGAGATGTGGCTGGAGAAGAAGTTCCAGCTACTCCAAAAAAAATATTTCAACTCCTGAATCAGGTAAATAATATTTGAACTTGATTAAATAATTTGCTGACAATATGATCCACATCACCGTTCTGTGAGAATGTATTGCTTTCAGATGAGTACCCTTCACTTGTGCTTTCAGTCGTCTTTCTGATGTTCTTGAAACTCCGTATACTTGAGCATCAATGTTAAGAATCAGGTTTCTTTTTTTGTTGCAGATTATTGAGGCTCTGTCTGTTGTTCCATCACCAGAATTGGCATTGAGGCTGTACTTACAATGTGCAGAGGTAAAATAATAGCTATAACAGTGTTGGTAACTGCTGAATAGTGTGCAGCGGATATTTGCCAGGGAAGTTGGTAGTATTCTGAAATTTAGATAGAAAATCTTAAGGCAAGAAAAAGATGATAACTCAATATTTTGCTAGTGCAAACATTTTATATCGGATGAGAACAAGCAGCTTCTTAGTAATTTAGCTGTTTTTAACCTTCAATAGTTTGACCACAAGGTCTTTCCAATCAAATGATCCAATCAGGTTTGGTTTATAGCATGTTCGGGAAAATGCATTTATTAATATCTCCAGAAGTTATATAGACAATATGGATATGGGACCATGGAGTAATTGTACGTAGGTAATGAACCATGTCTGTCTAAACAACAAGGTGTTTTGAGGATTTCTTTATCTAGAATTTTGCTGCTGTCTTTTATCATTCTCATAGTCGTTATTAATTATTATAATTTGAATTTTCTTTTCAATTTTTTGGCACGCTTCATGAATTGTATATTCACAGGCTGCTAATGACTGTGATCTTGAACCGGTGGCTTACGAGTTTTTCACACAGGCTTTTGTGCTATATGAAGAAGAAGTTGCAGTACGTTTGAATACATGCACAAATACAAATTAGTGTGTTATTCTACAAAAGATTTCGGTTAGCATTTACTTGTTAGATGTGACTATTTATTATTATATTCAATGATTTTTAGGATTCAAAGGCCCAGGTGACAGCTATACACCTTATAATTGGAACGCTGCAAAGAATGAATGTCTTTGGTGTTGAGAATAGAGATACCTTGACCCATAAAGCCACCGGGGTAAAACTTGGACATGTTTATCATCATGCTTCAAATACTGCCATACGGAATCTTAAATATTTTTTTATTTCTTATTTTCAGTATTCTGCCAAACTTCTAAAGAAGCCAGATCAGTGCAGAGCAGTCTACGCCTGTTCGCACCTTTTCTGGGTTGACGATCAGGATGGCATCAAAGATGGAGAAAGGTGCTATGCACATGTCTAATATGCTTTTTCCTAATTAAGTTATGAAACGTGATTGTGATTTCTTGTCAATTTAACCTATAATCCCTGGATAATAGCTGATTCCTCCTTCGCAAAATGTACATCTGCAGCAGCATTTATGTATTACTTTTTGTCTGGAGCATGAACATGTTGATCTTCCCATGTTATAGGGTCCTACTTTGCTTGAAACGATCGTTAAGGATTGCAAATGCTGCTCAGCAGATGGCAAATGTTACCCGGGGTAGCAGTGGACCAGTAACACTCTTTGTTGAAATACTCAACAAGTTAGTTGATTCTAATGTTGTTCAGATCTACATTGCAGAAAAATTTTATTCCCCATACTTATCTTGGTTCTCTATATTGCCTAGGTACCTTTATTTTTTTGAGAAGGGAAACCCGCAGATAACGGCATCTGCTATTCAGGGTCTCATAGAGTTAATAAAAACCGAGATGCAAACCGACAACACATCTGCTAATCCTGCTTCGGATGCATTCTTTACAAGCACCATACGGTACATTCAATTCCAGAAACAAAAAGGCGGTGCAATGGGTGAGAAATATGATCCTATTAAGTTATAACATATAAATGCGTTGATCCTTTTTACCCTTTGATTATGGTGTTGGCTCGAGGGGAATGATATGGTCAAGTCACGAAACAATTAACACCCACGTAGCATCTGATTCACTTAAGAGACGGAAACTGCACCAATTCACGTTGGAGAAGAACACTAGGCTGCTCCTCTCATTGGTTTTGTTTGAGTTCCTAAGTTGGGATTAGGCTGTGACTAGAAATTGCTGCAGAATTCCCCCCAGGAACATTAAATTATCAATGTCTCTGGTTCCGGTTATTTATCACTAGTTTTCGAGCAACCTCCATGGAATCTGCGGAAATTGGTTGATTATTTGGCCTTTGATTGTGAATAAGAATATATCTGCATTTTGATGAGTTCCTTTTTTTAGCAGAATTGGTTTTAAAGCATCTTAATTGTGTTTCTTCCTCTTGGATGACATGATAATTGATATGTAAATTTTACTCATAATGAACAGTATCCTAAACTCATCTCCCAGTTTCTTGTTTGTTCTTAAATGTGTTAGATATTGGTTGTTTTATTCAGTCCTTCCGAAGGACAAGCATTTTTATGATAGCCTCGCAACAAATGTCAGCAGGAGTTATATCCCTCGAGACTCAAAGTGGGATTGTAATACTCAAGACTCTCAGAGATCATCTTTATTTTGTTTGATGGAAGTTAAAATGATTATTATAATCTCATCATTGAATTGATTAATTGATATTGTGGTTATATTAAGGGCTCTATAACAATGTGAAGGTGATAAGTTTTGATATTGTCTATCAAAGTGGAGGGCAAATATGTACCGCTCAAAATTTTTTGTGAGATTTTTGTAGTAGTTTATTTGTTTCTAACCTAAAATGCATACCTATCCAAGGGTGTGTTTCATACTTTCATTAGGTTGATTCAACCCTTTCCCGGACGGGTTAGGCACGACGATAAAAAAAAAAAATCAATAATTTAATTCAATAAGTGTTTATTAATTATAAAATTAAAAACTTATTTAACAGGATGATAAACTTGTTAAATGCAATGTGCACGAGAGACTGTTGAATCAACAGTACACTCCCACCTTTTCCCACTTGAAAACATAGTAACTTTAAATTTAATTTTATTACCTCAATCTACGTTTATTCATCACTTTATGCTTAATCTGGAATTGTACCCACAAAAGCAGAGTGAAATTTCGGGGGAAAAACGACGAGAAGTGCAGAAAAAAGACGTTCGTTTTCAAAACATAAGTATGCCTGTAATAATCGTATTAACAAGTATTGCAAACACATGACTTCTCCAGCCAAGAATATCTGCGCTTGCATGGCTTCTTTGATCTATACAACGTCCATAACCATCGATAGAGATAGGTAGAGACGGATGTATAACAGGAGCAGAAGATAGAGATGGGATGTATAACAGGAGCAGAAGCTCTTTGAGTATTGCCAATGTTCCATCGATCATGTACTGTGTAGTTTCCTAAACCCCTCGCTCGTCGCATTGCAGCTGTACTAACTGAAAATAAATGCTTCCAGGTTTTCTGAGCAGCTCCTCGTGGTTTCCGCTTTCGCCTGCTCTGCCATTCTGCAACACAGTGATTGTGTCCGCATCCTGCACAGTGGACAGCCTGTGCGCGATTAGGATTGTTGTCTTTCCCTCCATAAGCCTATTGAGGGCTTCTTGGACCTGCATTTCTGATGCTGCGTCCAGAGCACTTGTTGCTTCGTCTAGGAGAAGAATCGATGGATCCTTGAGTATCGCCCTTGCAATGGCTACTCGCTGCTTCTGTCCGCCTGACAACTGCACTCCTCTTTCTCCGACTTGAGTCTGGTAGCCCTCGGGCATTCTGCTGATGAATCCGTGAGCATTTGCTGCTTTGGCAGCCTTCATTATCTCGATTTCTGAAGCGTTGCTGTTTCCATACTTGATGTTGTCATAGACAGTCGTGGAGAACAGTGCTGGTTCTTGCTGCACCAGGCCTATTCTTGACCGCAGTGACTTGAGGTTCGATGTTTTCATATCCAATCCATCGATCAGAATCATACCTGATGTGGGATCATAAAATCTCAACAGGAGAGAGATCACGGTGCTCTTCCCCGAACCGCTTTGTCCTACAATCGCCATGCTCTTTCCTTTCGGTATGCTTAAGTTCAAGTGTTGGAAAATGGTTATGTCAGGTCTGGTGGGGTAGGAGAAGCTTACATCCCGGAACTCAATATCTCCCTGGAGATTATTTACTGTTATCGACAAGGGGTTGTTGGGATCAATTGTGGTTTTTCTGTTAAGAATGTCTAAGACTGATACAAGAACTTGCGACCCCCTGGCAAGGTTAGGTGCCAGTGCTAGAGTTTCTGCCACGGCTAACGCGGTTATGATCAAAATCATGAAGGATTTCATAATGTTCCCAAAATCAGACTTTTTGTCTCGAATCAAAATGGATGCATACCATAGCCCTAGAGCGTATGAAGAGTATGCGAAGAGAAGTGATATACCATAGCCAAAACCCAACACGTGCCCGCGCAGAAGGGCTCTCTTTCTTGGCGGTTCAAGTTCGGATTCAAATTTGGCGGTTATCTGCTCTTCAGCTCCGAAGGCTGCTACTGTTCGTATATTAGCAATGGCTTCACGCGCCACTTCAGTGGCTCGATAATATGCCCCAACATAATCACCTCCAAACCCCTTAAGAAATAGTTGCTGCAGGTAATTATAATTTGTAGTGAGAAACTGACAGTTTGTATTTGGAAAGTTTGCTGTAGCAAATACAATAATAGTCTCAAGAAATATGTCTAGTCATTTAGAACTTAGAAGACTTGCCTGAGCTATGTTTGCAGCGATGAGAAGAGGAAAAGTGGCGACCACAACAGCTGCAATACGCCAACTGAGTATAAAGGCTATCACGAAGGCCGTCACAGCTAGTGCCAAGTTGTGGACAAGTGTTGATATTCGGTCAGCTATTGCACTGCGGACTAATGTTGCATCTGTTGCTAACTTTGATGCCAGCGAACCGGTGCTATTCTCATCCTTGTCGAACCAGCCAATTTCATTCGACAGGATGGCTGCGAAATTCAGTAAAAGTAATGAACATGAACGATTTTATCAACCAAGAAAACAAACAGATGGCTATCGAACAAATTGGATTGCAATGAAAATAAAGGGACGATACCTGAGAACATTAGCAAGCGAACTCGTGCAATGAGCCGTTCTCCCATTAGTGTATAGAAATAGTGTTGCAGCAAGTATATAAATATTGTCACCGATGCAGCCCCAACAAAAATGAAGGAAATCTGCCTGACCTCATGTCTTATTCTAGCATCATCATGAGAATAGAAGACCGTCAGAATATGTGTTATTGCAAGTGCAAACAGAGGAGCTTCCATGCCAGCGAGAATTGCACCTATCGACCCAAATAAGGCACAGGGCCATTCCGGGGCATTGAGCTTGATCATTTCCCAAATGGGACTCGTCACATGGGTTTGCCGCACTACAGCTTCACTGTTCTTCTGCAACTCACTGTTGGTGACTGGTTTCAATTGCTGGTGGTGGCTTTCAGGATACGGGTTCACTTGTGCGGTACAAATTACGGGAGTTTGTGTTACACTGTCTGAGGTAGGACTTGTGGTGTGCTCTGATACTTGTACGCTCACCAGAGACGCATATTCTCCAGCTTTAGACATCAATTCACTGTGAGTTCCCTTCTCAACAACTTTTCCATTCTTAAGAACAATGATCATATCAACATCTCGGATAGTGGATAACCTATGTGCAACAACAATCGTTGTCCTTTGTGACATGACTGAATACAGTGCCTGCTGAACAATGAATTCTGACGCTGCATCAAGAGCACTGGTCGCCTCATCCAAAAGTAGAATCTTCGGGTTTCTCAACGTAGCTCTTGCAATGGCAATTCTCTGCTTTTGGCCTCCTGAAAGCTGTGTTCCACCTTCTCCTACCTATCCCAATATTTTTCAAAGCTAAGCGTCAGAGACGTTTCAAGGGATCAAAGATATATTAGGCATAAGGCTTGCAACAGGTAAGTGCAAGATTTTAAGATTCATAGTGTATAAATCAATTCATCAACAATTTCTACCTTCAGTGTTCTCTATGTCATGAAACTTTTGAATATGAATATTTATCAGGGAAAACAAAGAATTCATGAGAACCAACCTGAGTGTGATAACCATCCGGCAATCCCTGAATGAAAGAATGTGCATTTGAAGCTTTTGCAGCCTCTACTATTTGATCCATGTCCGCACCTTCTTTACCGAACAAAATATTGTCAGCTATAGTGGTGGCAAAGAGAGCCGGTTCTTGGCTAACCAGTCCAATCTGCGATCTTAACCATTTCAGTTGAAGATTGTTGAGGTCATGTCTATCCAACAAAATCTTACCTGTAATATTGCATGAGTTACTCTTAGGAGCATGACTACAGATTAAAAAAATTGAAAGTTAATGGATCTACCAGAACTATCTTCGATACCTGAAGTGGGATTATAGAACCGTAAGATCATGCAGATAATAGTGCTCTTCCCCGAGCCACTAGGTCCAACAACTGCTAACGATTTACCAGCACAAATTGAGAAGTTCAGATCTTCAAAAACCATTGCTGATCGAGAAGGGTAAGCAAAAGAGACCTCATGAAAGTCAATGCCTCCATTAATTTTTGGCAATATGATCCCCTCATCCGAACTTATGGAAGTATTAGAATCAGATTCAATCATGCTGATGATGCTCGCAACAGCACTGCGACCTTTAGCAATGGCAGCAATGTTGGGAGCAGCCTGACCAAGAGCACTACAGGAGAAGGAATTCTGGTTTTTACTCCAGATAAATGAATAACAAAGCAAAATTTCTTGACACATTTCTTCATAATAATACTCACAATCCACTGTAGATCACATTGATGATAGTAGTGAACGCTTTCCCTCCATTTGTGTGCCCATGTCTAACAAGGATGCTGGCGTACCAAAGAAGTAATGCCCAAGCACAAAATAAAAGGCCATAAGTGAAGCCAATTCCAATGCCCTTTGCAATGCCTGTTTTTTTTGCCAGTTTGAGAGCATTTTTAAGTGATTCCGAGTATGTTTCAATGGCCTCCTCTTCCCCAACAAAAGCATACACTGTACGAACTTGCGAAATGACCTGATTAGAGAGCATTCATCAGTTAGTTTTAGGTGCAACTTTGAGATAACATCAAGGGATCATTAGTGTGAATAGTTTTTCGTCAGCAGTTCCAAAAAAAGAACTTAATATACAGCAGCCAACTCAAATAAATCATGATATGGCAGAGAACTCCTGCCATTTACCTCTTCAGCTACCTTCCCTGCTTCAGCATAAGCTTCCTCACCTTTTTTGGACAAAGTAGATATGATCACCGTGTACGCTCCTCCAGCTACAGCTATTAAAGGAACTATAGCCAAGGTAACAAGTGTTAGCTGCCATACCAATGCAAAGCCTAACGAAAATCCAACCAAGAACTGGGAAAGATAACATAATCCATGGCATATCTGCATAATGATGCACAAGAAATTAGTTTTCATACATTAGAATCAAGAACAAACCAGTGAGATAACCAACCCTGTCTTAACTATTAGGCCATTTACCTTATCGCCAATTGCGTCCTGCACAAGTATGGCATCACTGGAAATGTGAAAAAGGATGTTCCGCGCTCCTGCTTCTGTGTCGAAAAACCCAATGTCCTTTTTCATAACAGACTCAAGATACTTGACTCGTAACCGACCCGTCTGCCTCTCCCCAGTCTGAGTCCAACATGCAACCCCTGTTATTGAAAAAGATATATTGTACTCCTGCTGTCCTGTAACTCCAAAAGATTCAGCTCTAGAATGGCAAAACATAAGAGTACAACATACCTATCCATGCCGACAACCAAATAGCCAATCCAACATAAACTAAGTAAAGAGCATCCTTCAAATAAGAGAAGAAAGAAGTACGTTAGGGCAAGTCAGTTGGAGCAAACTAGATTCAAATTAATAACAGCATTGAGGTCATTTAATACACCGCTCATGTTCATGAGATCTATGCATAACCAGAGAACCTACACAATTCACTCCAAATTTACAACTGCAAGAGCACAATAGAACTAGCATGATGACTCTTGCTACAGCTACGGTCTACCAAGCTAGGTCAATAAACAGACCTTGAGGCTACATTAAAGCCACCAAATAATAGAAGTTAAGAGAAAGTTTCATGGTTTAAAAGTAAAGGCCTCCCTGGCAAATAGGATTGCTGGAATAATTGAATACAACAAAAAATGACTGGGTATGGAACTAATTCCTGCCTCAAAATCATGAATTCCAAGTGCGCAATTATTGGTAAACTAGATCAATAAAAAATGATGCAGGAGTTGGGTTTTTGTGTAAATTGTAAGTACTGCCAATTCCCTTCACATGCCCAAGACAATATAGGAATGGGGGGAAGAGAGGCATGCTCCTATATACCTTGGAAACCTCTGAAGAAAATCTATGAGGGTCAAAAGTCAAGCTCCCCAAGGAATCAATCATACGACCAAACACCAAGAAAAAAACAGGAAGAGTAGCACCTTGTAGGCAGGCACCAATGCTTCCAACAAGCATCAAAGCATAATCAATCTTATCCGCGGCAGCAAACAGACTAAGGAATGAAACCATTTCTTGATTCTTAGCAGCCCTCTTGACCTCATTGCGCTTCAAAGTTTCCTTACTTGAAAGCTCAACTTCATCCATGAGCTCATATGATGAAGAACAGATCGAGTTGGGGAGCAGGAGAAAGATACCTCATATATGGAGTGCTTGTTAAAGCTGGAATGTCTTTTCCCGCTGGTCACGAAGTCAAATGTGGTTGGTGACCCAACTACTCAATCTTTGAACAGTAATATTGGTAGTGTCTTATAACATAACTTTCGAAAAACCAATAACGAGATACTTTTGACTGCATTTCCTTGGTAATGCTACCAGTACTAAATGTTGAAACTTGCATTACTTTCGAATGAAATGAAACGGCCTTCTAATTAAGAAACTGAATTAAATTGCATTCCATTCTGGTTCATACTGAGTGATTTTAGCAAAATCCTACCCCAAAGAAGTTCCATACAGTTTTCGTCCAAACGCTGTTGGTAAAAACATCTCAGCAATGCACATGACAGCCAGAATGGCTGTCAAGAAAATGACTGGTTAGAATAGCCAAACAACAATGGCAGTTCGGATTTTGGTATTTAATGCCAAAAAAAAAAAGAACACTACATGTTTGGTAGAAGGAATGGGAATCAAAACAAGAGTCATTTTGATTGTTTGGTGTGAATAATGCCCTCCAAAACAGGGAACAATCAAAACCTTATGCATTACGGTGTGTTTAAGAAGATAAAATATTCATTCCGATTCTGAATTGCAACTAAGAAGCAAACACCTTCACAGGGTTTATGAGGTGGACTATGAAACAAACCAATTATAACAGCACTGAGGTCACATCATGATGCAGGTGAAGACATAAAGGCTACATCCAGTTGCCTATATTAATTAATCACCGAAGAATTCTACCAGCCAGAAAACATGCACGCTAAGCAGTACAGGACAGTAATCTTTTACAATAACTATACCATTACCATTAGATCCCAACAAAATAATATCACAAGAATTAACTTTTTAAAAAATAAAATTCCCGAATTGCAAACTTGAATGCTGAAGCCAAACTCCCATGTGATGCATTTACTCTCTCAACTACCCAATCTAACCAAACTATACCAGCATCATTATGCCACAACTTGTCACCTGTTTCTCATTTCTCATTGAAATTCAATTGGGGATGAAATCTGGGCCATGTTCCCTACATACCTGGGGTTGGGTTTTCCTCTATCACTGGACTTTTGCCCCAGCCCAATGCCTACGATGTACTTTTCATAGTGGCGGCTTGACTATCGCTCAATGGCGTTGACAAATCAGCAACCATGTAGGCCAAAACAACGGTTACACATCCCATCCGAAAGACTTGACTTCCGCGGGAGGAGATTCAAGCGCCGCCGGGCATTTAGTTCTAGCTTCGCATTAATAACCACAAAATTGGTCAATTAGAAAGCGATTGGCGGACTCAACCATGGCGGGCGGTGGGCGGTGGCCGCCTATCAGTTGGTGATTTTTTGACGTCCAAATTACAAAATTGCTTGAATACGATGTTCAATCTAACAATCTCCACGCTCACAAGTCACGACCATCAATCGTGAGGAAATGTGGCGCAAAAATTCCTGAATCAAATTCAACGTGGGACTATAATTTATAAGTGATGGGGTGAGCCGTATATAGTGTTGTTAGAAAAAATAAAAACACAATCCTTTCAAGAGAATACGAATTGAATATCAAAGAAGCATGCAGAAAGCAGTAAGCACTTTATATCTATTTTGAAACCCTTCCTTGCCCTAATTTTGAGCCTCCAAATTAATTATGAGCTTTGGTAGCTTAATGAATGGGTTTATAAGCGGAATCCAAAAACTCACCCTCTTAAATCTATTATTTTAAATTATAAATTGAGGGAAGACTGTCAGTTGTATTCAAGTGATGGGCTCAGTTTGTTTGTTAACTTTTAAAATTTAGACATGTAATTATATTTATTACTATTAAATTCCACATTAGAGCCACAATATCAACATAGGCTACAACAAATTAGGACACGATCGCCACTCTTCTAAAGGTAAATTATGTAAAAGCTTTTCTTTGCCCTCTTTTGCTCAAAATTTTTATCCTTGTATTCATTACTATCCAAGTAGATGTTACAATTGCAATATCACATTGGATTTGGATTCTTTCTCCAATAATATTAATTGAGTAATTGAATTTTTCTACAGTTAAAAAAATGTAGGTGATATTTTGTATATGAAATTTATATATATTGATGTTAAAATATAAAATTGGTATGAAATTATTCCTTTCGAACAATCAAATGCCTAAGATTTCAACGGGCCCATTAGAACCCAAATGAGAGGCGAATCAACCTAATTCCAAATTGATTATTTTAGTTTAGTATAATTGCTTTGTCATGTAGTTTTGCATATTTAGAAGGTCGATTTAATTATTTTTGTTGGCTTTAGTGTTGTCTTTAGTGTAGACTATTCGTGTCGTATTGGAGACAGAAAGTATGTGGAGGCATGTCGAATGTATTTGTTTGAATGGGGAAATGTATAATTCTATTTATTGAATATACTTTTATGCGCTCGTGGAAAATGTTTACATATTAAATTTATAATATTCATTATGAAATATATTTATTCAATTTATAAGTGAGTGGTGTAATTCTTTCTCCCTTTTATATCGTACAATTTTTTCAAAAAAGGCTATGAATTGAAGGCATTGTAACGTCATTCTGGTTGACCACAGTTAAGGAAGTGATGGCGGGTCTGAAAACAAAATGACTAAAGAGCAGTGAGGAGAACACCTTTTTCTCTCATTTCCTTAAAGTGAAAAAAAAAGAAGAGAAAGGTAGCGTAGCTTGGTTGCTTGGAAGCAATATTTAGGCGATTTGACAAAGGAAGGAAGGCGTTTGGGTTGGAATACGGCGTGGAAATTAAATTGATGGCTTACGAGGTCTGTTGTGTCCTTGTAGTGCACCTAAAGGGGCTACACATGCAATAAAATATACTTTGAAGGCACTTATAAATTGATTTGTAGTTACTACTATTAGTCACTTATAAATATTGAGTGTTTGAAAACTATGTGTTTTGATCATTACATGATTAAAATTCATTGATCGGGAAATTTATTGATTTAGCTAATAATGAAATGGATATATTACAACAATTAAAGAATTACTTATCTATTACTTAAGGTCATT
>MAYD01557853.1:0-16994 GCA_001909325.1 Ruellia speciosa
TTAATTTTAATAGTATTGTGATTATTGATCTGGCAGAAATTCATGTGTGTCTCTAGTCTCTGTCCCAAAAAACTGCTAAGTATATAATTAATGTTTTGTCACTCTTTATATTGTCGACTGACTTAGCTTCCAAACATTACAGGGGATCAAAAATAAGAACATGATAAAAAAAGTAGTTTCCAATGAATTTGTAACTGTGGCAACAATCTAAGAACAAAAATCAAACCATCCTTTTCCTTCAAATTTTGGATAATCAGATTTCAGATACAACTTATCGCAGTTCATGTGTAGAAAGTAACGAGTCGAGTTTAAAGAAAAAGGATGTTAGGGCAGTGTTTATTGAAATTCAAGAAAAGCATTTGACGAGCAGCCAGTTAAAGCATCAGCAATAGAGCTGCATTAAGTCGCCTGCATACCTTCATCTCCCTTTTAATTTGCAGATCATCATGGGATCAATCAACCTTTTACAAGTGTTTTTGATTTCGAAATAGGAGATCGAGACTGTGACAGGGTGGCAGTCGCAGCACGAGCATACTCAAGGGCGCTAATGGCAGAATTGATCTCAGCCATAAGCGCTTCAGGAGCTGCAGTTGCGCTCTTCACGTTTTCAAACACGTTCCACTTTGGCTTTTCCACTCCCGAACTCATTTTACGCATAATCGTCACAAATCCAAGAACCTGTGTCGCTCCATTGCACTCACGTCCATTGTCTGTAACCTTCGCGTAAACATCTAGATTAAAATCTTGTCTTGCATGGAAGAATTTGTTGCAACCTAAGGAACATGCTCCCATTAAATAACAGCACAAATCACCATTTTTATAAAAATACCATGAAATTTCATTTTAAAACTAGAATCGTAACACAGAATTGAAAAGGGTTATTCATCCAATCCTGCAAAAACAGGACAGAAGTTTATTTTGACAGAGAATGCACAGAATTGCTTCAGAGAATGGTGAGGTTCAGAAAACGAAATTTCCATAGATTTCAATCCATCAACAAGCCCGTGACAAACCACCTTAGTTTCTATCTATCTCTACAATGCAACTAGGGCTGTAACAAACTTCAAGATTGTTCATGAACAACGGATTTGTCCATGTATTGTTCATTTATATCGAAAATTTTGAATTTGAGTTCGTATACCGTTTATTTGTTTATGTACTATTCATTTATTTGTTCGTTCATTTAGTATTTAAATGAACAAATTATAAAAAATATGAATATGTATAAGTAATTCAAAACGTTCAAAAAAGAAATAGGTATCATGTAAGAAAAACGGAAGTAGTACATGGATTTGTATCATATAGTATGTATGTATAATATATATAGATATACATATATATAATATATATATATAACTTGTTCATGAATATTTAAACAACACATGTTCATGAAAGAAATGAACGGACATATGGTTGTTTTGTTCATGTATAAACCATTAACGAAAATTAACTAGATGTTCATGTATGGTTCATTTGCGGTATAAGTCGTGAATACGGAGTTTATTTACAACCCCAAATGCAACCATGAATTTGATAGATTCAGAAGCCAATGAGCTCTCACAAATCTGCGAAACAAGAATAGCAACCATTCTACCCAAAAACACAACCAATCTAGAAATTGAAAATTCGAGTCTGTTGACACATTTAGGAACAAAATCAATGATGCAAAACAATTTAACACACACACAAAGAAGTCCAAATATCAGAAACACTTGTTTAAGAAACAGGAATAGTAAGGAAATCCAAAAATCAGAAATGCTCGAAGCCAATTCTTCAATTCATCACATCATCATCTTGAACAGAGGAAAAACACAAATTTTTAAAGTGCGCAATTGTTCAAAAACAAAAATTCACGAAATTTGTCCAGAATAAAATCGATATGCACACAAAAATCACATAAATTCCAGCTAATTCCAAATGTTTCAGTAAAAAACAAACCCAAAATTAAGTCAAGAATAAAATTGCGAGAGCATATCGAAAACAAACCTCAGCAGCGTTGAGTGGGGGAAAGGACTCAGCTGGCTTCAATCTTTCCGGTGGTTTTTGTTGAGAAAAATTGATTGAATTATTGTTTCCACTTGAAAACCCTCTGATTATCTGGAGTTGCGCGATAAATTATTCTGGTTTTGAATGTTGGCGATGCTCTGAAGTCTGTAGTCTGCGGTCGGCGCGGCGGTGTGGGTCGGTGCGGTGCGTATACCCTACAACCAATAATGGTCGGAATATAATAAATTAATTAATTTTGCCGTATATACCAAAAATGATGTGACGCATGAACGACCACTAATGCCTAATGATTGCTCCAAAATATTTACGTACGGGATATTCGGAATTGAATTATATACATAATTTCATATTTCAACTCATATTGAACATATTTCAATCCATATTGAACGAATTTGCATTGTAAAATTATAGTTTGCTCTATACAGTAACCGAACTGGGATATTCCACCTTGCCTATTAATTCCGTTACAATTTGTAATTTAGACCAACCATAATTATCCGATCAACTATATATATATATATATATATATATAATTATATAAACTTGAAAAGTCCAAATTATACTATTTATATTAAAGATCAATGGTGGACAGATGATCCGGATTTAGTTATATGACCTTATACCATTGATATTTTTTTTGTAATCCTATATAAATAGAGTTTTCGGTATTTAATTTATTTTGTTTTTATTGGAATATGAAATAAAATTTTCTCTACATTTTCTTTCTTTTATTTCTTTTATTTCATGTACTATTGAAATATTTATTATATAGCATGTTATCAGCACGATGAAACTCTATATATCAAAGAAAATAAAACACAAGGCTCTGTCGGAACTTCCAATTATATTAATAAATTCGTGGAAGGTAAAAGTAACATATTTCTATTATTTTCAATACGATTATAATTAATTCTGTTATACAGTAATTTGAGTCCCTTTATATTTCGAAAATTTGTGTATATTGAAAATGGATACAAAATTCATGTTGAGGTTGAGTCTATAAAAAGACCAAATAAAATGAGACTAAGAACATTTTTCTACAATAGTCAAATATTCAATATGGATTAAAGAAACAGCTCAAGTAGAAATTCGATCACCTAAAGATGGTCATTATTGACAAAGTCAAATATTGACTTTATTTGTGGTTAATATAAAAATGTTCACTTACTATATATTTGATGTGTTCCTGAAGTAACAACATCACGATTGGGACAAATAAATGTTGGAGGTAAATCCCTTGTTTCCTTTTTATGATGATTGAAAGGAATTATGAAATTCTTTCAAATAAAATAGTCCCATTTTCTGAAATATATGGGAGGATTGTAGTGTTACATGATTGATAACTTGATATGATGATTATAGCCAAAAATGCCTAATGTATATTTGATTAAAATACCTTTTTTTTTTGGAAAAAAAAATATATTAAATATATTATATTGCTTCCACTATAAGTGGTAGAGACATGATGATTGATGTGAAAATCAAATGAAAATTTGAAACTATGTGCTATTAATATAGCATTGAAAATGGCTTCATACCTACAGTACGCTAAGCACATTTGATTTAAAGTAAAATTTTGGCAAAGAAAAATAGTGGAGATTAATCATGTAATTGATAGTATTCTTATTGACCATGCCCTGAAGGCATTGACTTTACCAATCATTCTTCTATAAGAGAAGTTAATTTATTCATTCTGAAGACGATATTGAAAATTCAAAAGAAATCAATCCAAATTCGGGAACAAGTAATGATGGTGATGATATATGTCTCACGATAGTGCAATAGAGCACAACATCCCACCTGAAGATGGGAAAATCAATATTATTACTTAGCGGTATATATTAAAGCTCCATGGGCTTGCAATATTTCTCCCTAAATGGATTGTATTTGCTAACAGTTATGTATTGAATGTTTGAGAACATTTGCTAAAATGAAATTGTTAATGCAGTATGGAAAGTTATCTTCCATCTTTTTTATTTATACATCATAATAAATTAAATAGAGACACGTCACGTATCAAGACAAATAGATCTATCGTTCCCAAATGATGTTGCAAGTTTGCATGATTATCTTTGATATCTCGGTCAGATGATAAGACCGATGAATGAGAAATATAAAAATAGTAAACCTGAAGTGTACTAATAATGGTGCATTCACCATTTGTCTTTATCGATTCAGCCATCCCGATATTATATAAAGAATTCAATAAAGAACTAAAAGATTCTTTAAAATCATTGAGTTATTAATGTGTTGCATGTTGATTTAGCTACTGCATGATGTGACCATTCAAAATCAAAGTTATAAACGAAACTCTCTTTATCGTTAAAATGCATACATGATGATATCAAAGTCGGCTTGCAAATCCAACTTGAGAATTAATACAGTATTCTAATGCATATGAGAGATAATTACTTATGTGATTGTTGCACATTACAACATTCCCATTGGAAAAGTTAATTCAGCCAAAAGAGTCAAAATTTTGAAACAATCTTGCAGAATCGTTTATAAAATGAAAACAAGTGATTATTTGCCACAATATGGATATGCTAATTCACAAGCAGCTACATGAATCCAATATGGTTATTTCTAAATCTCCCCATAATTGGTTCCGAGTCAGGAACCAAATTACTCTCATTTGTGAATTTTTACAAAGTACAGTTAATCCATCACTACACACTAAAGATGAGATGAAAAATAAATTGTTGGGAATATGGATATTGAATTTGAATATTCATCTCTTTCTTCTATATACCATTGCTAACTGCAATGTTGAGAAATCAGTTTTCCCAGCAAAAGGGGGAGATAGAAAATAAAGCTATGTATAATGTAATGAATGGTTTTTGTCTTGTATTGATCCTTAGACAAATTTATTTGAACAAAAAGCCCAAACTATGCTAGACTCTATGCTGATCTCAAATGAGTTATTAAACTCATCTGCCGACTAAGAATGCTCTTGTCAAAACAAATGTCCCCAAAGGACAAATGACCACTAATGTAACACCCCGATCCCGTGACCGGACGATGTTACCGCCACACCTAACTTAACTCGGGTTCTACGGCCTAATCCTAATTAAGCTCGGTGCTCAGGCAAACCATGTTCTCTAATCCTATCACATCAGAGTACGTTGGATTTCGGGAAACGTGTCCCCTCTGATCACAGCCCACTAAACTGGACTCTAAGCCCTGGAAAAGTCAGTCACCCAAGCCACGCATAATAATAGAAAGATTCTATTACTAACAAAACATGCAGTACCAGTTTACAAAAGAATGTCCCACGTCCGGGACTCGACTACTTAATACAAGCCGATAAACAAAATGACATGAGGATTAAGAGTTAAGACATACATCCATCACTGAAATGTAACGAGCATGACAGTTAAACAATTAAGTCCCCTCGTCCTCACTAAAACCCAAAGGCATAAGCCTTACCCACGTGATCTTAGTGGCCTAGAGGTATATCCTCAGGACACTTGGCACCTGTATGCATAAAGCACAGTTTAGTCGAAAGACTAAGTACGGAACATACACGCGGTAAACAAATGCATAAACCATATGCAACGTGATCCACGTCGAGTGCATCTCCATATATGCAACCCAACGGATTTCAAATCCTTTTTATGCATCAAACACAATGCAACAATGATATCCATGTCATCCTTACTCATGCAGCATAACCATGCAGCAAAATAACTGAAAGCTCATACACGCAAACAGTTAACAAACCATATATAGAGCTTATAACGACCTGAGAGTAACTTGAACAACGAGGGGCTCCACCTACAAGCCCGTTGTCAAGTGAGGGATATGCTTGGATAAGGCTGACTGGAATCACCCAAAGCCGAACCATATACCAGAGCATAAAAGTGTGAATAGAGATATGATGGGGTTATCCAATGCACGGCTGAACATTGAATACCCTAATCTACTATCACGGTATGAGTGAATGTAAGGAAGTTCATTATAGCCGTTTAATTGACGCGAATCACCCCACACGTCACAGTTAGAATTCCTTCATCTAATATTAAATTACCGGTAAACCTCAACGGGGAGCAAATCCCGAGAGTAGACTAGGCCCTATTACGTGGAAAGCAAGCTTCCCACGGGTGGACTTTCGAGTCTATGACGATCAACCCACAGAGAAATGAGACGGTCGTTACTCTATCTTTCACTTTACGTGATTATCCGTATTAATGAGATTATACACCATCATTAATTTAATCACGTTGTATCCGCTTTTTGAAATGTCTTTATGTCGGTCCGATACAAGGAATAATTATCGCTTGCTCGGTCTCCAACAGGCTTTACCATGTTACATGCGATTCCATTTTACATGCAAGATTCATTTGACCCCAAATGACTTTTAAAGCACGTAATTCACATATAAGCACATAACAGACAAATCATGCATAGCACAGTACGAACATGCTTTCTAATAAAGAAAGAAATAAATACCTCATGTATTTAAATCCCTAGATTTAGTACTCCTAAATTCTAGGTAAAAACGGGTCTTATGGTTGCTCAGTGTAGTTCGTACCGTTATCTACAATCTTCTGTAACATTGACTGGATAATCCGAATCCCAACACTGGTTACTGACCGTGATCACGTTTTTGAGTATCTGAAACCCGAAACAAACTGATATTAATTCCCTTGAATTAATTATCCAACACAAAGTATTTTAATTTAATTGTTTGCCTAACAATTAAATTAAAATAATCATCCTTATATTTAATTGTTTCCTAACAATTAAATTTAATAATAATCCCTTAGATTATTATTATTTTTCTTTGTTGGATTTTTATTTGTTTGGACTGCTCAGAGGTTTCAAGTGTAGTATCTGCAAAAGCAATCACTTGTCCATACCTCTCATCATCGCAGGAAACAAATAATTAATTTATTTAAAATTAATTAAATGCCTCATTAAATTTAATCCCCAATTTAGGAATTAAAATATTAAGCCATTAGTGCCAAAGCCCAACAGTCCACATCTGCCAGCACACTGAATTAATTATTTAATGTCAGATCAAACTGCCAAGAACCGATCCAGCAACCAATTAATTAAATTAATCAAGTCCGGCCCAACAGCAATTATCAAATTCATTCTGCCTGGCCCAACAGCCCTCCTGCCGGTCTGTACTGAATCTGACCTTCCAATTAAATAAATCAAAGGCCCAATACCCAGTCCAATTCCTTCCCATAACAGCCCATTTCCACTTCAATGATATCTTACAGATAAAACACAGGTATGCAGCAAAACAACATGAACAAGGAGGATTATTAACACCCTGCCTTTCCCAAAAAAACTGAATCAAGAATCAATCCACCGGGAGCCTCAGATCGGTCTCGACTCGATCTCATCATCGGCCTTAACCCGGATTCCAATAAACGCTTCCAAACCCAAAATCAAATCCACAATGGTAGAAATGGGGGAAACAAATATTGGACTCAAACCATAAGATGAACTGATAGAAACAACAGCAGCACTGGTAACACAAACTGAAGCAGAAATCAACTGCACACACTGTCCAGCCAAATCCCTCACACTCTACCTCCAATACCAATAAAAATTGGGGAGGCTTGAGGTGTAAGTCTGGATCTTAAAACACCCAAACTGGATGGAACAGTAATACAACACAGAACACAGCAGCACAAACTGACAGGAACACTCAAGCATTGCACTTATGGAACCAAAACATCCAATGCCTCCAACCTTAATGATTTTAAGGGGAAACAAATGGAAATGGTTTTGGAACCAAAGTTCCTAACCAAGCCCTCGATTTACATCTTCATCGGGCAATTCTTAGAGCCAATATCACCTTGACAGAACCATCAACACATCAGAATTGAATGAGTAACCACAGATGCCATAGATCTCACATAGTGACAGCAGAACCAAACTGATCAAACCAAACACTGAGACCAGAAACCAAGCATAAGCATTATAGATCCCGACTCACTATTCCGCACACTGAAACAGCAGAACCAACACTGAACTGAAACTACAACACAGTACACACAGGTGGAACTGAAACCATAACAACACTGCACAACAGAAACAGATCCCAAACTGACAGAACCAAAATCACCGTTCGCCCTCAGATTCATCATGAATCATCATAGGTACCAATTAGAGTACTCCATCTACATCAACTGGAACCATAACCAACAGCACAACACACTGCAACAAACCAGACAAAACCAACAGGATACAACACAGCCAAGATGCCATCCAACCAAAATTGTATTTTTGGTGGTTGCATCTATCCAATTCCCTCACAGCATCATCAGGATATATCATTACTAACCAAGATCAACACTATAACCGGACACAAGACCGACCACAGAACCAACTGACTAACACAGATTCTAATACTGGAACCAACTGAAACCGAGTGATTCATCAAGTAAATGCATAAGGAATCTCAGAAACAACCACAAAACACTGAATTAGCATCTGTGTCCAGAAATCCCAAATCGAAGAAGCTAGGGTTCGAGCATTTTACCTTCGTCCGTAAGCACCAAGCTCCAAGCTCCAATAATTGAGGTCAATAATTGAGCAAGGAACCGGGGTTGCTTCCTTATATGGGAGCCATCCACCGACTCACTTAAGGATCGAAGGCCCTTCGACTAGGTACCCAAAATTCCTCAACTCAATCGGCCAACCCTTCGACTCAACCCCCAAAACGTCCGACTTCAATTGCCCACGCCAGGGAGTGAGTCGAAGGCTTATTAGAGGAGCGTTCGACTTAGCGTTCGACTCAACGCCCGGCTTAGCCTTTCCAGAAGGAGGATCGAAGAGAGAGTCGAAGGCTTTCGTTCTGGAGGAATTCTGAAGACGAAGGCTTGATTAAGAAATCAAATTCCCAAGAATTCCAATTTAATCCCCAGCCTTTTAATTTAATTCAGTTAGGTCCTCAATGTTTTTATTAAATGCGATTGAGTCCCTGATTGTTTCCAATCTTCAATTTCAGCACCCAACTTCTTGGGAATTTCACTTTAGCCCCTGAAGTCCTTAAAAATTATACCTTGACCCCTCGAGACTTTCAATACTCCACTTTCCATCCCGGGGGATATTATTTGCTAATTGCCGCCCATTATCGCTATTGGGCTGCCTTATCCGTAATTGGGTTTTTTAATCCAACTGGGCCCAATTAATTATTTTATTCAATTTGATCCTTCAAATCCTTTAAGCCCAAACATTCTCAAAATAAATCCTTCGCGCCTTAAAAATTAATTATTCTTCTATAATTAATTTTCGCGAAAATTTTTTACACATTTTCCGGCACCGGAAACACTGTTCTTCGCCGGGAAAGTACTGTTCTGTAACATGGGATGTTACAACTAATGAGTCAAAGACACGTTAAATATGTAGTAGACTAGTGGGTTCCAAGAATAAGTTTTCTCATACAAGAAAATGGAGCAAATAAATATGATCGCTACAATGAGGAAATAAAGAATCATGAAGAGTCAATCAATATGGCAAATGAAAATTTTCCAAAATGAAACTTAGGTACCTGAAATTGCAATTACGATGAGATCTCAATTAATATGACATGGTTTGGAATCGATCTACAATACTCGTTGACGATAAAATCATTTATACTATAGCTATTGAAATTCTAAATTATAATGAGGATCAGTTGTATTAAAATTTGACACACGATACAAATCAGAAAGTTTGGCCCAAGTAGTGAATAAAATTTCACTGATCATACCAATAATACACACACCTGAAGTTGTGCATCTCATGCAATATTATTGATTCCTGATAACCAAATTGTGAATTATAAAAGTACATTTGTTATGTGAAGTTCTCACGGAAAATTGAATAATATGATAAGAGCATTTACAGTGGTGGATAAAAGTATGGCCTTATACGATTAAAACTTTATATGCGATTCAACAACTAAATCCCTCGATGGTTTATTTAAACATGTCATTGGCATGAAAAATCCTTGAAGGATTTGAATTGCTTCAATGGCACAATGTCAACTCGCGAAAAATAAATTGAGATGGATGATTACTAAAAAATAGATTATGATCTACAAATGAAATATCCAACTAACTATACCCTGAAGGTATGAAGCTATATGAATAAGTAAATTACATCCATCATATGGCAAAAACATTAGTAAATTTAATTCTATCATGGATCCATGAAGCCTCAAAAGTCGAAAATATTAGTTTAAAAGAACCAAAACATAGTGTAATCAATGCCTGATATATAACTTGGCATATCAATTTATTAAGTAAAGATTATATGAATGTTACATTACCCTTGAAGAGAAACACCCAATTATATTAAATGAATAAAATAGAGCTAATATGCTCAAGTGATATTTAAATCACCGGGAAAAATAAACATAAGAATATTGTACTCTTTTTTATTCACTGAGATTTTTTTCCACAAGATTTTTTCCAATAAGATTTTAACGAGGTAAATTCTTTGAGTCACAAACATCAAAAGGGTTGTGAAGTATGTGGATGTCCAATGGCTTACCAAGTGACAACTTATTCTCACGAAGCATAATGGACTCTTTTTTCCTTCATATGGATTTTTTCCCCCTTAGTTTTTTTTAGTAAGATTTTAATTAAGCATATCATTCATACAATCAAGATCCAAAACGAAGTGTTATAAATAGTAAATACTATTTATAGTAAAGAATGAGTGGAATGTGATTGTGTTGTGTAGTCAATAAATGGACGACTTAAATTTAACTGTGTAGCCTACAATTATACCGTTAATATTTATTGTAACCCTCTATAAATAGAAGTCTTCTATATTCAGTTTATTAAGTATTTTGTTTTTTTTTATTTCATGTACTGTATTAATGCTTATTTAGCATTTATTAGATAACAAAACACATATTTAATTCATAAGTTACAGTATATACCTACTTCCTACTATCTATCATTATCATTCATTATCATTTCATGAGTTGTAACTAAAGTTCTTTAAAAATGATTTATTTTGGTCAAAGCCACTTCTATTTTTCATGGCAAAAATAGTGGTTATGTCCAACACTAGTGGACCTTGAGGATGCAGTAGAGCAGCTGCAGTCAAGATAACATAATAATACTAGGATTTTTTTATCTGATGCATGGGTTACCCAAAATTTCTCTTTCCGACATGTTATGAGCGGTCAGAAGAGCTTCATGCAGCGCCCACCATAAGCAAAGTCGGATGCGAGGGGGAACATTAAAGTGCCCAATAGGTTACCATCGCACGGGCGTAGGCCTCTTGGATGTTAGTATTAGAAAGGAGGAAATATTACTTTAAGCAACTAATCGAGACACCAAATGATCAGGCTTGGAGTGTATAAGCCAAAATCGCTTAGCAAGGTAGCCTGATTGAGCTTTTCATATCTCTGAATCCCAAACTCCCATCTCGTTTTGATCCACAGAGTACATTCCAAGCCACCCAAGGAGTTTGTCTCCTGGAAGTGCCTCCTCCCCGCCAAAATCTTCAAGTTAAAGCGTCAAGAGACTGGTGAGTGGTGAACCAAGATTGAGAACATCGCAACACTCATGCTAAAAAGTGGCATGGCCTGCAATTCAGCTTTCATGAGCACCTCCCGCCCTGCACCAGAAAGTAATTTGGCATCCCAAGCATTGGCTTTCTTCCACATTCGACTCCGGGGAGAATTAGCAGCCTGGGATAAATTAACGATCAACAGTAAGAGGGACTCCCAAAAATCACACAAGTACCACTTACCACATGTAGGCCTTCTTTACCATCAAAATGGCATTGAGTTTTCACAAATACTCCTATATGCCAATAGATTCTCAGCACACAGAAAAAGATGAACAACTATGATTACCACTCCAAGTTACAACAAGTTTAGATGAGTTCAAAACTGTGTGAGTATATCCCTCAGCAATGCAAATCCCCTCTTCCAAGATTTGAGCAGTGCTGCCAATTTGTTAGCCCGATGGATGGCTCATGTGCTCACCACACCGGACACCCATGGAACGATAATTGGGGCATTGGGGTGAACATCTCGATAGGATTGAGGATACGTGTCCTTGAAGTTCAGTTTTGGAGTCGCCGACTGCAGAGATTGAAAGCATGGACAAGCTTTAGTTTCATCGTTGCTTTAGTATGGGTACTCAATGGATCTTGCTTTGGATTGAATTTTTAAAGTACAAGCATGCAGAAGGGAAGTATAATAAACTAACGTATTTTAGCCAGCATTCTTGATTTCTGTGTTGGTAGATGTCCGGAGAGTAGCATCCCATTTCGGATGGGCAATAAACCCATACGTTGCATTTCTGTTCACCGGGCTTGGCACGTCTGGCTTGGTCAAAACATGCCATACAGCAGTCATAAGCAGAGTCTTGATGGTGGGTAAGGCCCCATCTGACAGCAGAACCATCATAGTCAGTATGAAGTTCAACATGGCATTCTGGAGGTGGCTTTTTGCCCGGTAGGATTTCATCATCTGGAAAATAAAAAATGAACTTCAATATCCGTAAACAATTAATAAACCGATTAATAAAATGAAATTCACAGCTACAGGGTAAAACTTAGGTCCAAGAATTAAACAATAATGAGATTGTACAACACAATAAATCTTTGTTGTGAGGAAAATTCCAAGTCATTACCGTAGTCATCTTCATCCTCAGGCTTGTCATCATGTTCCTTGTGAATGATTTCTACCGGTATCCAGAGACCAATCTCTTCTAGAAAAACGGCCCAATGAGAACTCAAAACAGTTTTAACAGCACCTGCAAATAGATTTAAAAATTATTTAGACAAGTTATAGATGCATATAACATGGGTACAAATCTCTCCTACAGGAAAATGGTTATACCGGCTTCTTCAGGCAAAATTGTTGAATTCTTAACTTTCCCACGGATGAGTTTCTTAGCTTCTTTCAACTTTTTTCTGCGCCAAGATTCGATTGCCACTATCAAGCAATAAGAGCACAAATAGTAATTGATGAAAGTTTACAGGAACCAAGAGAGAGAGAGCACAAAATTATTTGAAATCCAAACATCAGTGTTCCAATAACAAGTCAGCAGGTGCCAAGTTAAGATCATACTTATCCGCTACTGTACAAGGAGAATCCCAGAAAGGTACCAGAGACATATTAACTAAGGGTATCAAGCATTAAACAAACTATTCAACATTGTGAGTATTGCAATCAACTCTTCCTTTAAAAATGTGGAAAAGTTATATGTAGGAATTAACATCTAAAGATTATTCTTTGACTCAGCATAAAAGTTATTCGTGCAATCACAAAGTGTCTTGAGAGAGTTTTATCTGAATGCAGTTAAACTTTCATTTGTTCCATGCCTTCCTCCTCCTCATATACCTTTTTTCCAAAGCTTATTTGCATGCATAAATCAAGCAAAATATTACACCAACTATGTACTTCATCCAAATTTGGGCTTCATCCACACAAATTTTAAGTTCATGCCGATAAAACCTAAACCATGGTCAAAGAGTTACGTTTTTAGTTGTGAGGGGAAAGGAGGTTATCGTGTGAATTAATTCATATGACTTATCTAAGGATTACAAGTGCACTGTCTACCCCAAACATTAGAGTGTTTCTCTCCGTCCTCCTAAGCCAAGTGTCCAAAAACAAGATATATGACAAAGATCAAGTTACCTGCTCTCCTTTCCTTCTTTTGCTTCCCACGATGTTTTTTTATCGATTTAATGATTAATACAATTTATTCCACCAAATCCTCCCTAATGAAAATACTATGGGATGTCCACTACTCAAGAGTCAAACTGTTGCCCTTTCCTACTTCTAATTTAATATTAAAAACCTCCTAAACACTTCAAACTCTTCATATTATCATGCACAATTACAATTCAAAAGCAAAGATCAGCTGAATGGAAATAGCAGTTTGTGTTAAATCAAAGGTGTACCAACCCTGCAGCTCTGTTTTATTGGCAGCACCTTCCAAGCTTCTTAACTTATCTAGAATCTCATACATAAACTTCTTTTTCAAACGCTGCGGCAATTCCACCCCTCTTTCTTCACTTTTAGATTTCAACTGCACCGCCATCAACAAGAAACACGATATTCACCATCACATTACAACAAAAACATACAGCAAAACCATCAGACAATATGCCCACAGACTAAATACAGAAAATGTAAATAGCCAAATCATCCTGAAACACTTCCTGACCTATTGGATCTCACCACTCAGCACTCACCACTTTAATAAGCTCAGTGGGTTCTGATGCCTTCCTTATTTGATTCGACTCTTCAATTTTCCTAATCCGAATCACCGTATGCTCAAATGCTGTAAATACACAACACAGATTACCCAAGAGACAGGCGAATGTTGCAGCAATACCATCACCAAAATCGATTAATCAAAGCTTTCGAACAAAATCAACAATTTTCAAAACAACAACAAAAATGGCTAATTGAGATGATTGCTTTTTCAACAAAAATTAAAAACCCTTACTGGTCTGATAATCAATCACGGGATAAGCGTAAAGCGAAGTGTAGAGGAAGCGGAGCACATAGAGAGCAACAATGATGTTGACGAAGCAAACAATGAGAGTTGTCCTCTTGTACGAGCATCTCCCATTGTGTCCCCATTCAACTCTCGCCATCGGCTATCTGTCCTTCAACTTCTTCTCCAAAGTCCAACCAGTCATCCAATTGGAGTAGGAATGTTTCTGCGGTTTCTTCGATGAAAAACAGAAGGGATTTGACCCCGTTCTGAAGATTCTTGATGGGTTTTCGATGGATCGAAACGGGATCAATGTTGATGGATCTTCCCCGTTTACAAAGCAAGCTAGTGGAGAGTGGAGACAGTAGTGTACTTCCACAGGGCGAAGCAAAGTAGCGGAATTTGAGAATTTCTACCTTCTCGGATCAGGATTGCTCATCTCTTGTCCTTTTCTTTTTTCTTTTCTTTTCTTCCCCAAAAAATCCATTTTTATGAAATTATTTGTGTGAATATACACAATTAGGGAGCAGACATATTGTTGGAAAATAATTGCAGAATGTTGTTGTGGCAGTTAGATTAGTGTTAAATTTGTTAACTGATGGCTATTTTAATAATTTTTAAACCATTATATTGTTATTTAAGCTGTGTAACATTGGTAACATACCATTAATTTGACATTTTGACTATTGTTATTATTATTGTTAATTACTTTAACTTTGTTGTTATTATTAGAAAGTTATATAATTCTAGCTTTCAACAATTCATATAAAATATAAATGACAAAATCATAGTTATTTAATAATGTAGTTCAAAATATCCCAAAGCATTTATCAAGTCAGATGATACCGTCATATAATTCACTATGTCATAAATATCAAGTTTGATAAAATAGGCAATGTTAGTCCAATCCCCTCCCTTCTTCCGCAACCTACCAGACTGCGTCCAAATAGTGCATGCACAGTCGGCGCGATCACCACGGCCCAATATCAAACCGCGTCCTAGCCTAGGTGTCGCAATTCTCCCATGTTCTGGTCCAACCATGGACTATCAAACAGAGCCTAAAATCATCTAAAAATTCCAAAACAACGTACAAAGCATGTATATTACAATTTCATATAAATTAACCTTTTGCCTGCTCGTTAAGTGGTCCAGAAAAATTGGAGAAGATAGAGAAAACATTAAATTGCAGCACCAAGTAGCCAATTTCAAGTCACTCTACATGATTCAATACCCAAACAAATTGCGTGCTATAGAAACTACACATGAAAACCTACAATTTACCTGAAGAGACCGATGATAGAAAAGTCTCTAAGATTATGAAAATCTGCCCACAAAACCTCTACTAGCCACGGTCACAGACATAAGTTTGGCCTCAAAAATCAATGAAGACGAGCTCAACCAAGAATTTCATGAATTCTAACATAAACTAGATAAATATAAAACAACTTATCTTTAGACACCAATGTCAGAATTGAGCTAGAGCTGGTGTAAACTTGCCTCAAAGAATGTTCCTCCCAACACTCACCCCAAGCCTCCCTCTCTCTATTCCCACATTTCTAGAGCTCAAATGGCCAAAGGGACCCCAGAATTGGACTTAGGGACCTTTAAAATGATAATAGGGTGGAAATGACTATTTTTAGAAGTTTTAAACGCGAAGTAAGGCTCTCAACAATCCTGACGGCTCAATAATGGGAGGAAGGAAGATGAAATTTTTTTTGGTCCACTTCTTGGCCCAAATTCCATTTTACTTACTTCGAAAAATTTCTATGGAGCCCTAATTTATCAAGGACACCAAAGAAAAATTGAATGGAGATTTTCGGGGTATTATACAATGAGACTCGAACCTAAGATAGCTACGTATTTAACAACTTAATATAATCATTTAGGAAAAAACTTCTTTATTGATTGTTTTTGTCATTCCTTTCAGATATTTGTATAGTAACTATAAATAAATAATTAATCGATTAATTATCAAATTTTCAATATTAAAGTATGTTTATAAAACAAACACATCGCAAATATCCTGGGGAGATTGATCATACATAGTCATTTCAGTGGCATTCCCTATCCAATGGAAGCAAGACAGTTTGCCACACTTTTCGTTTTCCTGATAAGCATGTAGATCTGATCAAATACAACAAAAATATCAAAAAATTAATAAAGTGTATACAACAATGAAATTATAATTAAATTTAAAAAATTTTAACATATTATTTTTTGGAAGAAAAGTTTTGGATGCTTTAGATGGATGGGTAACCTTTTTTTGGGTTTGATGCTCCATCTTGTTGTTCGAAGAAAGAAAAAATCTGAATTTTGAAAAGAAAATGCAAAAATTAAAATGACTAACCCTACAACAAGAATAAAAGAAACCAAGATGAATATGGAAACTACAACTAAAAATGAGAGCGAGAACTTGAATCAAATGAAAAGGGTTAAGGCTTTTTATATAGAGAAGATAGAGCTATATAGAATGTAATAACTAGATGAATAATTACCATTTTAATACTTTATTTTTAAAATAATTCAAAATTATAAGAAAAAAGTTTTAGGAGAGGTGAGGTCCAC
>MAYD01557877.1:0-13386 GCA_001909325.1 Ruellia speciosa
AATCAACAATACATATTTACACACAATAAAGTTTCAATGTATATTCTCTCCACGTTTATGTTTACCTGAGTTTTGAAATTATCAACAAGATGTCGCAAACAAATCACATGCCGGCTGCCAGGAAAGACAGAGGGTATAGCACTCATAAGACCAGCATGTCGATCAGTAAAAAATGTAAATTCCCCCCAACCAATATCACCCTTTACTGAGTGAATAGCTAAGCGTATATTTACACAGAACCACTCCCAGTTGTCTTCGTTCTCAACATTAACAACTTGGACAACCAAATAATAAAATTAATCCAGCTTTACAATTAGCATGAAAAGGGAAATCATTATACAGTACGTAAATTAAAATAACATACCTGCGTATGCCACTGAGAACATACCTCTGTTTGTATTTTTTGCCACCGCAGTCAACAAACACCCTTTTCCATTTAGATTTAATATGACTGCCATCAAGGAACATGAGAGGCCTACACCCATGTATGAATCCCATGATACATGCTTAGAAGCAAATAAAGATTCGCCTGAACAGTAAACTTCATCGTGTCCGGGAAAGTTTCCAAGTTGGCCATACTTCTTGGATTAGTCTCCCTCACTGCATTGCAGTACCATTGCAACTTGTCAAATGAGTTTCTGTCACCTCCATTTAAATCTCTCAGTACAATCTCCCTTCCAAGCCATGCTTGATGGTACGATATGGTCACGCCAAATTCCCTCATTATATCAACAATTGCAGTTTTAGGTTTATATGCTGGATCTTCCCTTACTTTTGCACCAATCACAGATGCAATCCAATTGGCATCGGCTTGTGGGTGGCCTCGACTTTTAAGATTATCCACCCCACACGTGTGTTGCAAGTTGCATTTTCTAATGGCAAATGAATTGTCTAACTTGTGCAATGAGACATAAATTCTCCAAGGACACCCTTCAATCGTGCAAACAACAATGATCTTCACACTGTCATTTTTTAGGTACTTCACACCACGCTAGTTGGCGATGCAGAAATTCTTCATGACACTTCGAAAGTGGTTTTAATTATCAAATGTCTGCCCCTCTCCGTTTATTTCTCGGGCATGCAACTCCATAATTCCAGCCCCACCAGTATTTCTCCCTACTCCAGCCTCCGAATCAGATTCCTCATCAACCATGTGCCAACAATCAGTGATATTATAACAGTGTCATAGTGATATTATAAGAGTGTCATTGCAATGTTGGTTCTTTCTAACAAAATAAAATAACTAACCAAACGATCACATACCTCCTTCGCAGATTATCACCAACAATCAGAGTAGCAACTATCTTGCAAATAGTTATATTGAACATGACATTAACCCTGACCAGTTCCTGTACATCTTCATCACTGGTAAGGGTTACAAACATCTTGTCTATTGGAGCTTTGTATTGCAATTTCATTGTCGCCAGATTGATTGCATCCCATTTTTTGGAGAGGGAAAAGAATATTTGGAGCACAATAGTTTTTTTAGTGATGATGAATATATGCATCTCCCATTTGAATTGACAATACGACATAACACTCTCCTCCACATTGTCATCCTCCCTGTTCCCACTCATCCTCTTAACAATCCATGACAAAACTCTTACCTATACACTGCAGAACAACAACTAGCAAGGACAAAAAGGGTAGGCAAAGGGCGGCGTCCTACAAAGTACTTGTTGATATTTACCTTTTTAGGTCCGCATTCTCAAGACCATGTACCAGGACTTGGCCATCACTTCCGACTACCCGAGCTAACGATAGAGGCAATCCATTTCGAATTTTCCTAGGTAGGGTGTGGAAAACCTACAGAAGTCAGAATGGGAAGAGGAAAATGATACTCTGACCTGGTAGCCGAAAACGCATTATTGAGAAGGGCCGATGTTCTTGATCGCACTGAGTTCTTGATCATGCAGAGGAGTTCTTGATCTTCATCGCACAGGTGTTACGGGAACCCTTCTCTGTTTCTTCTCTCCGTTTTTCTCTCCTCCTGTAAACCTAGGGCATTTTTGTACTTTCCATATACTAATGTATATGAATTTGGAGAGAAATATAAAGCAGAAAGTAGGGAGTGCAACATAATATTTTTGGGCCTGGGACGGAATCTAAATTTTTCTTTCTTGATAGGAATTTTTTACTAATTGTCCCAAAAATGAATTCATTTACTTGTTTTAATTTGTTTGCAATATAATTAACACTATTTACATATCCTAATTATTATTTGTAACTTATATTTAAAAAAATAGTTAAGTGGGTCAAATTTATATATTCAAAATATCAATTTTATATATTTATTACCTATCGATAATTAACATAGTTAAAATCATTGTCATATATTTCAAATTAAATTGAGATGGAGGAAAGTAATTTTTAACCTTTTGAAAATATCTTTCCAAAAACCTCTTAAAAGAGTTGCCTGAAACGGCTAGGAACCCCACCAAGCATTTCGAATTCTCCGGCTGCAAAACAAGGCGACGGCCAGAGCGCCATTTCTTCACCAGAATCTGCAAAAATCTCATTTTTAGCCGCACCAAAATCTTCTCCTTGGCCAAAATTGTGATGGAAATCCCCCAAGAAACCGAAGATTACATCCGAGAATCGATTGATGACGCCGTCGGCCTCCCCGTGTCTTCCGGCTCTCTTCTTCACAAGTTGCGGGCCGTCGAAGCATCGCACAGCGTTTTACAGCAGAAATACCTGTGTTTGCAGTCCAAGTTGAAGGAAAAAGATGAAATCACCGAACGATCTAGGGTTTGCTTTAATTTTCATTACATCCACCCCCACCCCTTTTTGCCCCTTCGGTAGATTAACTCTGTTTATTAATTTTGAATTTGTGAACTTTTGACCAGGCTGAGGCGAGCATGAATGCTGTGGCTTTGAAGAAATTCGTGGAGGAAAACCATAAACTGGCTATGGAATGTGCTGTTTTGTTGGAATCCGTCAAAAAATGGGAGAGGGAGTGCTCCCTGTACCATGAGGATCGCGAGGCCTTGATGGATTTTGCAAACGAAGCCGATGAAAGGGCGAAGGAGGCTGAGGCTAGGAACTGTGATTTGGAGGAGGAGAAGAAGAAATTGGCGGAAGAATTGCAATTTTTCAAGTCCAAATCAGAGGGCCAGCTGGTAAATCTGATGTCTTGCTCTGGTTGCATACTTGCATTTAACTTTCTTGAATCTTGTAATTGCATACTGGTCGAGTGATGATTGACTGTTGGTTTCATACTGATTGAAATTTATGCTGGATTTGGTTAAAAATTGATGTTACATGTTATATGAGTTATACTACTGGAGGGGTAATAGAAGAAAGCTATTACGGAGAAAGGTGTGGAAGTGAGAGAATATTTTTTTTATAAAACATAGCTAGATTACAAGAAGAGCATATCCAGGAGGAGAAGAAGAATGATTCCATGCAGTAGGAATATATTTGAGTTGACATATCTTATGGGATTACGAATGTGTATATGCTTGATGGTCTGCCTCATTGTGTTACTTGGATAATTCATTTTGAGGTACACCTCTTTGAAATGTGCGTAAGTGAACTTTAAATTTGTTCCTGTCTTAATAATGACACTACATGAATGTTATCTGTTTTCTTTGGTCCATAGCTTGCCTCTTAACAATGCAACTTTGTCTGTATTGGATCGTTTATGAACTTCATTTGCTGTAAGTGCCTATCAGCAACTGTTTTTGTCTGATTGCACTTGGTAGTAATACCTACATCTATGCTGCTATTTACTGTACAGCTGGGGGTGTCTTAACTTTTGCTGATTGCATTTGGACTGCTACAGCGATGTCTGGGTGTTAGGAGTCATTCTAAATAGAGTAACATTATTCGTATGTTGGGAATCTCAATGGAACACTCAAAAGTTAAAATGTACTTGTTTCCTGATCACAACTTCTAGATTTTGTAATACATAAACACCTATGTTAATATCTGGTTGATGGTAGTTGGGCTGTTAATCGGAATGATCTACTTGTGAACTCGGCTAGTTTACCTTAATTGGGCTACTAGTATGAGCTTTGCTGAAGACCTTGGTAAGGCTTGATCCTGATTGAACTTGACTAGGTTATAATTAACAAGCAATTTTGAGTTCGCAAATTCAAATCAAGCTTGATTTAGAATTTGTTTGACTTGTTGAGTAGGCTTGAGCTTGAGCTCATCTTGTCAAAGTTTCGAATTGAGCTTTGATAATCATAGTTTTCACTGGACGTGACAAAGATTACTTGATGTCAAAGGTTTTTACAACACTAGATTTCATAGTCTTTTTACACACTAGAATTTGAAAACTTGAGGATACTTGGCTTGGCTCAATTAAATAACACTAGCAGCAACAAAACTACATGATGGCATAGTCTTTTTACATGCTATAATTTGAAAACTTGTGGTGACCAAGAAAGTATTCTTTTTCTAGCGATTAAGTTTGTTGATTACTTGGTACCTCAATAGTTTAACTCCATGATTCTTAGTTTTCACTTTAATGCCTTCCCTCATGTTATGAAAGCATTATGGATGTTTTTCTGGTTTTAATTTTGGTGACATTTTTTGTATGATTTTTCACCCTTTCCCCCAAACTTACCTTATTCTAATATGATCGATGAAGATTGGCGGACATACAGAAGACCAAGATGAACAACTTTTACTTGATACACTATTCACCACTCTATTTGGCAAGGATGAAAATACATCAACCGTGCTTAGATTTTTGGAGTCACACAATGGAATTGAAGTATGCCAAAAATTACTCGAAAAATGGCCGAGGTGAGAAGATTATTGCAAGCCACGTAATGCAGGGAATATCTTGATTTACTTTAGATGTTACTTAAAGGACTTGTTATATGTTTTTTTTTTTTTTGCTACATTAATCAAATCTTTGCCTGGATTTCTTTTTTCCCCCTAAAGCTTGAAGCCTTTGACTCAGAAGATCATCGTGCTGGTGGCCAACGTGAAAAACTTTCAAAAAGATATGGATCATTTGACAAGAAATCTTCACAGAGCTGAAGAGGAGGTACTTAGTGGTCTCCAAACATATTACACCCAGTGATCCATTTGTCAAGTACTCTGCTGAATACTTAAATGTACTACACTTGCAGGTGAATGCACTGTTTCTAGAAAACAAGGTGCTGAATGAGGAGAACAAAAGGCTGATAAGACAGTGCTACAAGGACAAGCATATTGGCACATCCGGTGGAAGTTCTTCCGGAAAGGTCAGCACTCTCAACGAGCATTTTCCATCCAGTTTTTTGTTTCTTCTGCCTACAATTTTTAACGCATATCAGCTTAAAAAAATCTCGAATTCCATATCCTGATAGAGCTGAATTTGTGTGTCTTTGTAGATAGTTCAAGTTACTAAAAATATAACTTTACATATTATGTAAAACAATAAATATACTATATACAGATACCGAAGTATTCAACTAAAAACTTTAATTTCTATTTAAAATTTTGCTTTATCGAACATATTCGCAATAAATCATGTAATTCAATATAGGGATGTTTTATGTTTTTACATATTTTATTAATTAGCATGCAACCCACTAAAACAAAATGTATTTGTAAATGAAGCAGTGTGTATTATGAATTTTTTTTTTTATTTTTTTTTTTGAAAAAAAAAATTACAAATTTTTTTTTTTAAAATTTTTAATAAAACATACAAAAAATTTAGTTGTTTTTCATTTACTGTTCGGCTCATTTACATCTATACTCTACTCGGGCTGGTCCACCTGCCATGGTATGCAAGCTTCATTGCATGCTAATATTACATTAAGTTGTCAACATTCTTGCAGGGTAAGCGAAAATCCAGCCACAACACAAGTAGCCCGGTCGAGAAGAAAATCGACATGAGCGATGGTGACTTACAAAGGCAGCCACTTTCGCCGCTGGAATGTAACTCACCGGATTCAAGAATGCACAAGAAATAGGTCAGCATTATGGATATATGCTTTGCCCATGAATTGTGTGTAGTAACTTGTACTAATCTGAGCAGAGACTTTAAACTCCTAAATTTGTTGTGGTTGAAATCTTCATATCAATGTGGTTTCAATCATTGATTTTCTTGACATTTTTTATGGCTCCCCAATAAATTTCATTCTTCTGAAATTAGGGGGTTCATTCCATGTGAGCATAGGTGGCTGGTCCTTACATTGTAACATGTGGACATTGGCAAGTTTCTGCTTCTGAAATGGTTCACGTTGCTACAGAAATTTTTGGTCTTGAGTTTTAAGTTAAAATCTACTATAGTAGATTGTATTATGGCTTGCATCATTGTGGTGTTTTGATTTTTTTTTTTGTAGGTTAACTTTTTTTTTAAATTGTTGTACTGAGAAAATACATATGATTTTGTATGGTTCGATAACTGCGATGACAACGCATCACGTTTGATCCCACATTAATACACTATGTGTAATGTAATATTTTTCTATATAATTCAACAATTTTTTTAAAATATAATTATCAATATTTTATGATATAATGTATTAGTATAATTCAATGACAGAAAAAATTAAGGTATATCTGGTAATAAAAATATTTAACAATTTTGATAGTATAATTCATTAGTTTTAAAAAAGTAATTCACGATAAAATAACATCAAAATATTAAACGGGTTGGATTTGTGTTTTTTAATTGTGCATTCACTTTATCATGAAAGTGGTACTTTTGCGAGGTAAACAAAATCAAAATTGTTTAATTGAAAGCTGAATTAAGTTTGAATACATTTCGTTCAATGTTGAATTAAGTGTCCACAAATGCAAGCCAAAAAATTATATAATTGAGAATCAACCAAGCCAATTGCATTGGTGAATGCAATTCTCAACATTATTGTTCGTTGGATTTAAAGGTTTTGGTTTAAAATTTTGTTTGGCATAAATAATTAATTTCTGCAACTTGATATAAAAGAACCAAAAATCCTTTAAATATATTACCCTTTACTAAGATGAGTTGGGCAAAAAATAAATTGGGCCACTTGGACCCATTACTTATGGCCGAGAAATACTCTATGAGTCCACTTGAAATAGGCTTGCTGGAGATTTAATGCCTCGGAGACCCGATCAACACTCAAATGTTGACCGTACTCGATCGAGAGGCATGAACAAGACTCGAAGAAGGGTTAAAACAAATCAAAATTTGACTAAGTTTTAAACACCCATCGAGCCCTTGTTCGCACTATTTTCATGTTCGAACGATCGTTCGAGACTATCTTTGGCCAATAACACCTTAAGAATAGATGATGTTTGCCTTTATCGAGCAGTTGAGACCTTGTTCTCGCGCTCAATAGCCAACAGATCGGCAAGATGGATATAGCCAAACATTGATCTACCACTCTCACCATAGAAAGGCCTATTAAGCATTGATTTAAGGATGCTCCCTTATGATAACATAGGCTTATAGGGCTGGTATACTTAGACCTTGGCCATCGAGCCCCTTGATCGGCTCGATCTTACTATTTACCGTCGAGGACTTGTGTCATCGACCTTCGCTCTACATGCCATTTACTTGGTCTTGATTCGGAAACGCATGCTCTACGACTCAAATCGAGACTCTTAAACCCTTGAAGATGATGTTATCAGCTCGAGCACGGTTTTCTCGACAGTTTTGCAACCTAGAAGGGTCAAGAAGACCGTCCAAGTTGAAGCATTTATAATAAATTACTTGATAGGGAGTTTCGTATGTGCTTTTTCACTAATAGCCGCATCCCTGCCCAAATCAGCAATTAAATATTGTATCATTTCACAAGATAAATTGAATGGTTCAATACAAAGACAATACGCACCAAATGGGATAAAACTCCTAAACCCCATCTCCCCTTTCTTTCTAGAAATTTACTGTTTTCCTTACATTTGAGCATGTTATTACTTTCGCTTTGTACTTCGCACATTTACTTTTACAGTTTTTCCTTACATTTATGCAATTTTACACTTCTACAAGTTATATTCTGCATTTTAACTTCTTACAAGTTAATTTCTTGCAATTTATGTCTCATGCAACTTAAGTTTCAACAACTTCTTCCTTAAACATAACTTCTTTTTTCATATTATCTTTTCTACAACTTGCCCCCCCCCCCCTCGAGTTCTTTTCTATAAATTGGGTTCCCTAACCCATTTCTTTTTATCTCATCTTCCACGCCCACAACAATTATATGAGCCTGCATTCCTATGCTACTCTCACACTGCATCTTAGTTCGATACAACACGTCGGTTACACTTGCCAATGTTTAACGCTACCGGTATAGCAATTGCTTATAAAATCATCCACAAACCACCCGACTAACCATCTAAGCAAGCCGAACACAGTTTGAGCTTGCAAACAGCTCAGTTCGTTTGCAACTCTATCATCAACCCTAAGATTGGAATGTCTAGGAGTTAACCAACATGGCCAACCCCAATTCCCATGTGCAAAACAAAGGAGTATGAGGGATATTTTTGTCATTTTAAGTGTCAACCAAAGACTTGGCCTAGGCTCTTATATATAGTAGAATGTGTGTGGGTATATATATTGGAAAATAATTATCGTTTTAGAAAAAAAAGTGTAGTTCATAAATAATTGTTGTAAAAATTTTAAGATATTTTTCCTACTTTTTACATAATTTATTACTATCAATTCTCATTCACGTGTTTGTATAATAATAATAATTTTTTATTTTAAAGACCAAATTAATTATGAAGGGAATATGTAAAATAACTTTTAATTAAAAATATAATAAATCTATTATAAAAATATATATGTATTAATTTATTTTTGAATATTTTATTTTGATGAATTTAATATTATGGTTTAAGTATATAAGTTTTTAGGCCCATTTAAAATTTATATTCTTAGAAGTAGGAGTATAATTTAGCAATTAGACTATGTTATTCTAAGGTGACTTTAAAAATGGGCTACACTGCCTTACTTTGATGCGAAAGCCCAAAATTTTGGCTATCTTTATTTCTGTTATGGTTTTTTTTAGTATTACTATTCACCGCTATCTTTATTAGTAACACCGCCCCCTGGACCCTCATATAAAAGAAAACGTATATATGAAAATTATCTCTTTAGAAAATTTTCTCTAAAATTAGTAATGAAAACTCATCAAATTTGCACAAGGACCTAAATGGGATCATAAAACATGTCAAAACGGGATTCGGAAGGATCGAAAGATGTAAAAATTGATTAAAATTTGAAGCCAATAAAATCTCCCCCTTTAATAAACCCGACAGTCCCAATGGACGGGCGGGTGATGAATCTGCCCGGACCATGTTCTCCCGTCCCATTGGTCCGGGTGGATTCATCACAATGGACGGGCGGGTTTATTACTCGCCCGGCCACCATAACGGTGGCCGGGCAAGGAATCCGCCCGGACCATTGGTTCGGGAGGGGAAAAAGTTCGCCCGTCCCAATGGAGCAGGAGAACAAGGAATCCGTCCGGACCAATAGTTCCGGCGGATTTCTCCCCCAAACTGGGGGAGATTTTATTGGTTTCAAATTTCAAATTTTAATTAATTTTTACATCTTTCGATCCTTCCAAATCCTGTTTTGACATGTTTTATGATCTCCTTTAGGTTCTTGTTCAAATTTGATGAGTTTTCATTGCTAATTTTAGAGAAAATTTTTTAGAGAGATATTTTTTTGTATATATGTCTTCTTTCAACTGAGAGTCTAGGGGACGGTATTACTAATAAGGGGTGATAAATAGTAATTGAGTTTCTTTTTTTATAATGGGTAAGTTTCATACTGATTTGTTGAAAATAATAGGTGACGTAAAATATCTTTCCTACGAATATTTCCATTTTTCCCACAGCCCGTGGCCCGTGGCCCGTGCCTTATCTTCTCCTCCGGACCGTTCAGCTTTCTCAAAATCTCCGATAATGGCCGCATTCCGCCTTGTATATTTCCCTCCGGCCGTCGCCACCCCCGCCGCCGCCGCTCGCTTCGCACACGCTCATCTCTTCCTCCCTTGTTCACCGCCCAATTCTTTTCTGCTTTCCTTCTCGCCCAAGCCACTTCACAGCTCCAATTTTCACCTGTTTCTTGCCCCGGCGCAAGTGCAAGCTCAGCCCTCAATTCAATCCCAATCCGATACTGTTGTGGTGGACGAAGATGACGCTTCGAATACGAGAGTGCTCGTCCAGAATGTTCCGTGGACGTGCACTGCGGATGATCTTCGCCCCTTGCTCCAGAAATATGGTACTGTTGTTGACATTGAGGTGGATTTCTCCTTCCATTTGCTTCCATTGACATTCTCTTTAGGGTTTTTGTGTTAATTCCGGTTGATTATTTCATATCCTGATTTTATGTTCTTCCTCTCTCGGTTTTCTGGCGTTGGATTTAGTTTTCAATGTACAGTAAAAGGAGAAATAGAGGTCTTGCCTTTGTGACCATGGGTTCGCATGAGGAAGCTGTTGCTGCTCTGAACAATCTCGAAGCCACTGTGAGGGTTTGTTTATGCTTCGATTTATTCTATGAATGGATTTTTTAGTTTGGTAATTACATAGTTCTCGTACGATGTATGTATCTTAGGAATTTGAGGGTAGGGTTTTGAAGCTAAATTGGGCGAAGCCGAAGAAGGCAAAACCCCCCTCTCCTCCACCACAGCCCAAGCCAATGCCAGTACACAATTTGTTTGTGGCTAATTTGCCATTTCAAGCGGGGGCAAATGACCTTAAGGAATTTTTCAATGCTAATGGTGGGAATGCTGTTTCTGCTGAGGTTATATTTCAAGAGAATAGGCGATCAGCCGGATATGGATTTGTTTCGTTCAAAACTAAGGCTGAGGCAGAGACAGCACTCATTGCTTTTCAAGGAAAGGTAGTAATGTGGATCACTGTTTTTTGTGATAGAGTGGATGGAAAACATGAGCAATCTTTTTTCCTTGCAGGAGTTTATGGGAAGACCACTTCGTGTAGCACGAAGTAAAAGATTTTTGAGAGAGGGAACGAAGGCAGCTATTCAATCAGAGAGTGATAAGTGACTTGGGTTTTTGTGAGCAAATGGGGGAAACGACCGAGCTCAGATGTGACTTAAATCTCTTTGGCTCGGTGAGTTTTGCACTTGTGAATATGGGTCAATGTTGACCCTATATATAGCGTAGCTGTGGTAGTTAGTGGAAGTTGTTTCTTGTGATTATTGTCAGAATCATCCAAGGCTTTATTCCACAATTTTACTACATGGCTATACTAGAGAGGTTCACTGAGTTTTAGGTCAGCTAAATAAACGCAATCCTCCTCAGTTATGCTGGAGATCAATAGAAGTTGTGTTATTGTTTGTTCACTAGTGTATCTCTTGCTTCCTTATTCACATATTTGTTCACCCATGGCTTTATATATACATGTTGACATGTTATTTTGAAAGTACTCACATATCTTAGTAAAATTATCAAAATCCCTCTCTTATATGCATGATTAATTTCCTTCCTTTTGAGGTACCTCATAATTTTCTAGTGATAAAAGTGGAACAAGAAATTGATTTTGCCTTGAAAAGTTAACAATAAAAAATATATTAAAACTACCTTTTCCTGGCATGTAAATTTGGACGAAGGGATTATTTATTTTTGAATATACTATATTTCGGTTAAAATCATGGTTTTACACTGTTTGTTTGTATGCAGACAATGTCAAGTTCTCAAGCATAGACAGCATAGTGTGTGCATAAGACATAGTTGACAGTGAAACATTGTAGCAACATCTAGAACCTTCCCTGTTCATTAGATGAACATCAATGAATAGAACTCCCTACAGCAATCAATCTATCTTGCTTGAGCTTGGCTTAGCTAGCATGTTGAACTTAGATTGCATCTAATTTTCACATTTTCTTGTTCCATTTTCATCAAGGTTATAGACCATGGCGGTGTGGGACCTGCTATAGCTCATTTGACAGCTTCATTCTGACTTGATTGAAGAGCACCAACAACCAAAGATGTGCACCTAATGCCTTTGTGAGTTTTGAATATATTGTGTTTCTTAGCTGAACTGGGGCATGGTTGAGTAAATTAGGGCAATCTGGCAGTGCTTATCGCAGAGAACTGGCTAGGGGTTGAAATTGATCCGTTAGTTCTGTTGCGACATATGCACTAGGAAAACCAGTAGCTGTAGTAAAACTTTTGATATAATGATATTCACTCAATTTCACCTTCAAATTGACCTCGTATTCTGTGAGCTTTATTGCACAAATTTCTGCTGTTTATTGAGTTTTGAATTTTAGGATTTTATTGTAGAAATCGATCATAATTTTTTAGCGTTCATCCCACCATACTTACATTTGTGAGAATATATGTGTTTTAGAGAATACAAATACTCACACATTTATGAGAAGGGAGACTGTGGAATCATATCCAAACGCAGCTTTAGTTTTTCTATGTTGGTTGGTGGTTGCCCTTGCAGCCAACAGCCCAACACCATATTATGGTGGGAACTAGGATGGGATAATCTTGAAAATGAACTGTTGGGCCTTTTTATTTATTCCCTTCTTAGGCCCCTTTATGGGATTGAATAAGCCCACTCCCTTAAGAGAGATATTTTGGGCCTTGTGCCAAGGAGTTTGTAGGCCCATTTATTGTGGTGCCACTAGTGATCGTCACATTAGAGTTGATTACCTTTTTTCAGATTGATAGTGAAGGGCAATTATAATCAACACAAGCAGCATAAGATTGTTAACATACCGACTGACTGAGGGGGGATTAGAATCTGAAACCTTTTAAGTATTCAGACTTCAGCACTTACCACTAAACTATAACCTCACCTTACTTCACTATATAATTGATTACCTTTAGTTGGGCATAATATGTTATATGTGGTCCTTTAATTTCTTTGGTAATAATTTTCAACATTTAAAGTTAAGGGTTTTAAATTTTACTTGATGATAAACATTGTCTTTGTAATAGATTAAGTGAGTTGAATTTTAAATTTTTATTAGCAAAATAGGTTATATGGTAGGTTTTTTGGACTTGGTAAATTTTACACTTAAGTGTAATGTATTTATTACGTAAAATTGTGGCGCAAGTTCCTAATATAATAAGAATAATTAATAATACTAAAGATCCTCTCTCAACAAAAGGTTATCTGGGGACATTTATCATGATCCTATAGTGCGATTGTTGTCCACTCATTTGCCAAACACTATCATTTTTCTTTTGGAAAAAAGTGGTGGGAGAAGCCACAAATGGGCATAAATGAAATTGTACTAAAAGTTTTTAGGTTTTGTTTGGAGGAAAGGATTTAGGAGTGGTATTTAAATGAATAACTACAAAACCTTTCGTTGTTTGGATTATGGGAAGGATTTAAGAATAAATTTAAAATTTACTCCATTAATTTTCTACTAAATTAGGGTGGAATTGAAGTTCTTCCTTCAAATACAAATCCCTAATCTAAAATACCCTAATAAATTCAAATTTTAGATTTGTCAAACCATTTCTA
>MAYD01557929.1:0-11724 GCA_001909325.1 Ruellia speciosa
TCTGGGTCGAAATTTCGAAATTCTATAAATTTTCGAAATGTCCAAAGATCTAAATCTTGAAAATTCACATTCTGAATCCATGCCTTAGGAAATTTTCAGGTTTCTTTATAAGTGAATCTTCATCCTTAGTTGTTTTTGAGATCTTCCAGATCTCAAAAAATTTAAAAAATTCTTCATTTTTCGAAATCTCACTTGATTTCTCCATCTGATTCTTCAAGTCCAAATTTCAAAATGTTGGTCCCTTGTCAAGATTTTCAAGATTCTCCCAGACTAGACATTCTCGACCAAAATCGGAAAATAGCCTTTGGTATGAAGGTATTAAAAGATTATAAACCTCCCAGTGCATCACCTCTACCAATAATAGTCTTCATTGTCAAAAGATCCTAAAACAAGCAAACGAAGCAATAACCAGAAAAGTGTCACAAAGCAGATAAGGTACAACCGACAAGGGAGTTTGCTAGCAAATATAAAATTAAATGAAAAAATGGGTACACAAACAAAATAGGAAAAAAGGAATTTTGGTGTTGATATGATGGTATTGGACCAAACAGCTTGTGTTATTGACCAGGGAACTAAACATGAGATTTGTATGTCGAAAATAAACTAGGATTACTTGTCATGTGGTCAATGGCACTGGAATCAATGCCCCATTTGGAAGATAACGTAATGAGACACTTGCTTGGATTACCTGAGTCAAGCGCGACTATAGTTGAGGTTGAGGAATACTTAAAGGACTCTTGATATTAGGAAAACTTAGCAAACTTCTGTAGAAAGCATGACCTTTTTCAGAAATTTTGGACTGAGTGAGTAATAGCTTTTATACATGCGTTTTAGAAAAAAATAATAATTATTGAGTTTAATTGGGTGCATCAGATGCTTGTGGATTTACTTTTTTTTTTTTTTTGGGTAATACCATAGGCTGGTGGATCTGTCGGTACAAATGGGCGATTGCAGGGACGACTTGAAGTTTCTAGAGCATTTGGAGATAGGCAATTCAAGAAGGTATGCTTTTATCTTTCCAAAAACCACATGTACCCTCCGTCTTATATAAACTTCATATGACACATTTCACTAGCATAATGTAGTTTCATTCTGAACCTCTTTTTTGGGATACAGAGTGAGTCAGGGTACTTTCTATTAGTTTCTCAAATTTAATTAGTCAGGGTACTTTCTATTAGTTTCTCAGATTTATTTATATTTTCCTAAGTTGGGGAATATGAGCATGTGTGTACTTCACTGTAAGACACATACCATTCTTTCTAAATGGGCTCTTTATGAATTTCAGGTGGGTGTTGTTGCAATTCCTGATGTTAATTCTTTTGATTTGACTGCAAGAGATCACTTCATAATCCTAGGGTGTGATGGCTTGTGGGGGGTATATCTCCATCTCCTGAAACTGTTTTCACAATCTTCTATTACTTGGAACAGATCTCCATTTCATTCATTGCCTTAGGTTTCACCAAAATTTGATCAGTATGAATAAAAATCCTTCCAACTTTTAGGTGTTCGGACCAAGTGATGCTGTTGAATTTGTTCACAAGCTATTGAAGGTTGGTAGGAATTTCCAATCTCTTTGATATAAGTTGTCTACTCAGTATTTGGTTACTTGAAGCCTAACACGAAAAACGTAAAATAAATTTGAGGCAGTCTGGTTGTAGTTGTCCTCATGCTATGCGTATCATCTTGACAGGAAGGCTTGCCAGTTACAACTGTCTGCCGCTGCCTTGTGCGTGAAGCTATCCGCGAACGCCGATGTAAAGATAACTGCACTGCAATTGTCATTGTTTTCAGGCAGCAATAACAGGAAGGGTCCGAACTCCGAATTCTCTATATGGTTTTCTGTTTCAAACTATTCAGCGTCTCCTCCTATGCTGCTGCAAAAGTGATTTTCTCTGGAAACTAGAGATGCACACATTTGTCATGCTTTTTGTTTGTTTTGTTTTTGTTGTTGTTTTTGGGTGATGAGCACGCAGTCTGTTTTCATGCAATTGGGCATATATAATAGCGATGCGGTGTAAGTTTCAGAACCTAAACTGGGATTGAGCAAATGTATCCATGTAGTTTTTTACTCTCGTTAGAATATTCCTTAAAACCGAAGTGAACAGTGAGGAGGTAGGGGCCTAGGGGTTTGTGGATTTGGTATGCCATATGCAGGAAGAGTGGTTGATGATCAAGTTGGCTTCGCTTGGCTTGTTATTCCTTAAGGTTAAGTCTTTTTGTACGTCGGTTTTTTCTTTTTCTTTTATTTGTCGTGGAATGCACATCATTTTTCCCTTTTCTTTTCAAATTGCACTTTTATTTTCGTATTTATACATTATAATTTTTTTTAATGAGAGTTTATATTAGAGTTGTTTTATCATAGAAAGAAAGTGATACCAAAAAAGTGATATCTGTATACCTCGATTTAGGGTTTTTTTTCTCCTTCAATCGACTTGGATGGTTGATTTCAATTCCTGAATTCACGTGAATGAGATTTGTTGAAATGTCTACAAAATTATGGGATGCAATACGTTGGGTGTATTGTTAGTGTGTGTAACGGAACATTGATAAGGTGGTATGACCATAAAGAATCAAATAAGTATGTACTATTTACTCAAAGAAGGGTACCGAAGATAACACATGAATAGAGTGACAATATAACTACATGACATCTTACAATTTCCACACTTGAAGGTTCGATGTACAATAAGGCGGTTACAATGAGCATATTAAACAATGACATGTTTAGAAATTATATATCGGTGATACCAAACATATATACACCATTTACACATGTGGACAGTCTGTACCTACAAAAATAATGCCTAAAAAAACATCCATACATTGTACATGCACTTATATAACCATTGACAAAAAGTATTGGACAATGTAAGGCATGACCGAAACTAACAAAACAAAATCACTCTGTCCCATGAATTTCAATGGCAGTCGACGTGATGATTGGGAGGGGGTATATGAGGCCATTATAGGTTTTAGTGTACGATTCCACTCAATACTTGAGGACATCCCCATGCAACTTCTGAATATAAGCACACATGTGCTTGAACGACAACTGCAACAATTGCTAATAACCATAAGATCATGTCTTTTCCTCAACCCTGTAATATAATATCACATCCTAAGGTGATTAGATTTGTTCAAGAATATACTACATTTGCAACACAGTGTGGTGCCTATCTAGAAGGTATTTTGTGCATTAATGCTTATCAGTCTCGCACAGAATACATTAAATGCAGTGCAAATTGGTCGATTGCTCACAAATTGGATCCCACAAAAGCTCTTATATGTTACTATAAAGGCTGGTTCCCTTTAAAACTATAGTCTGAGGAATCAAGAAGGAAGAAATAAACATAACGTTTCTTTACTGTGTTCGTTTGTCTTTCTCAATTTAAATTAAAAATGTTCAAAATACCAAAACATCTCATCTCCTCCTCCATGCATTTCCAAATCCACTCATTTTAACATAAACTAAGACAAAATCTAGCAGAAAACCTTAGCATTTTTTTTGGGAATTAATTCATCCTTAAAGTGTTCAAAATCAAAACAATATCAACAAATTATTTGATTGCCTTATCTAAGTCTAAAACATGGGGGAAAAGGAACAATTGAGATAGACAATATTCAGTCATCAGTTTTACCATTCCGTAATCATATTAAATTACCGGACTTTTTCACGATCTCTCTTGATTGTATACACAGGATCTAGGGTGATTTTCTTGGAGCCCGACTTCTTCACACTCGTTAAAGAAAATTTACTCGTCTTCTTTCCCTATTATGCACCTCCAACTTAGTAAAAATGTTGGTGGAGTTATGGGGCATGCCTTCATTGCAGATGGTGCTTGAGCAATATTATCGTTGCTCCAAGTTAAATAACATAACCAACCAAACCCTAGTTTTTATAGTTTCCTAAAGAGAAATTGGAAAAAACCCACATTCCAGCAACCACGATGATCTCCAAGTGCTCATGAACGAACGCCCTGTTTTCTCACTTTTCTATGTGAATGATGTTAAACTTCCTCAAGAAGGAAGCAAAATGATGGGGATAATAAAGCCAATTTGGTCTTTTTAAATTAGACTCCGGTTTACAATTTCTTTAAGGGATGTAGGAGTTATATGGTATGTATTTGGAGGGGCGGTGGCTAAAACAACATAAAGAAAAACTTAGGGGAGTTGACCAACAATAGTTTTATGTAGAGGGAGTTATCTTGTATTGTCCATGAAATAATAAATTATACATCTATATTTATTATGTACCTATTTTTACAAGTTATTACTATATTATGCTTTTAGTTTTTGAGTAAAATATTTTAAATTGGCAGGAATTCAAACAGCAACCCATTCCACTCTTTTAAAAAAAAACCTCCAAAATGTAAGATTCCCAAAATCATTACGCCCACATGCTCTCTGCATCCTTGGATTAATCTAATCTCCATACAATTATATCCTCGCCATCTTCAATTAATCAAACCCATCCCATTAATTAAAAAAAACAATATAATAGATTCCGGGAATGCAAATTTTCATTTAGATATATATAAAACTCGAGGGATTAAAAAAAAAATCTATGTTCACTTTGAAATACGTTCAAGAGGTGAAAGAAAGCAGTTTTCAAATATGCATGCATTTGAAATTAAGCATTTAATTTTTGTAGTCATCTTGCAATATTTAAGGTTATTTGTTATTTCGCCACACTTGGTTTTCTGTGGAAATCGTTATTGTCTGGAGGAAACACAGCTTGAATGCTAATGCGTTAGTTTGCGGAGCAGTTATCAGTAGAGAATATATTTTCAACACGCTGCTAAATTGTTGTACAATAACAAAAAATTGATATTGTTACACAATAATTACCTTTGTAGTTTTCACAAAGTCGCAACAAATTATTTGTTGTGTAACAATCCAATATTGTGCTGATTTTTTCTTTTTTTTTTCCAGCATTGTATCCACCTCCATAGTTTTGTTGGTTTCTTTCTATTATAATAATAATAATAATAATAATAATAATAATAATGATAATGATAATATATATGATTATTTATATATAGAGAACATTGAATAAATCAATAAGAAACCTTTGACTGGTTTGCTGGGACGACAGTTGAGACAGACATTAGCTAAATGATTGAGAAATCATCCATATGGTGATTTGATAATAATATTGCATGTTAATTATAGACAAGAAATGGTTAAAGAAGATGGCAATTATTTGCAAGCGGAAAAAGATGCATGTCTGTCTTAACTACCTGCCCCGAACATGCACATGTAGGGCTGATGCTTTGTCTCCCCAGCAATGTCGTTCAATTTTAAGTCAAAAAATCAAATTGGATATTATATAGATAAGTATAATTAAACGATGGAAGCAACATGAACAAGTGCAGATAATGATGCATTGTACAGATGAATAGATTAGCATCCATTATCGATCCATAGATCCATCTCTCATAATCAAACTGAATGATTGATTGCGATGCAATTTGCAATTTACTGCATGCATATGACTCAGAGTCAGAGTCTGAGGGCAGCGTATCAACTAACCACCACCTTCTTAATTCTTCTTCCTCAAATAATATATACACACTAGCTAAGTATTAAATTAAAATTATTGTCCCGCTCCGTCCGTCTAAGTAGATAAATATACAGATACCATGTACCTTGCTCATGACAGAGATGAGCCTGAGAAAATTCATTGTAGCACTTTAGTTATAACCAGCGTCCAGCTGCATTTATTACAAGTGGTGTAGAAATGGCTCAAGTCATGATTTCTGAGAGAGTGAAGCTTCTGATTTCATTGTTCATATTACAGCTATGTTTTGCAGGATTTCACATTGTCTCCAGAGTTGCCCTCAACATTGGTGTTAGCAAAGTTGTGTATCCTGTTTACAGAAATATCATTGCATTGCTATTGTTGGGACCCTTTGCCTACTTCATGGAAAAGTGAGTTATCTATCCGCCTCCCTACCTTTCCCAATTCCCATAAATACGGAGTATCAAACAAAACAACTGTATTAATAATATCTAGACCACGCTCTAAATTATTACTATTATTGTTATTTATCAGGAAGGAAAGACCACCTCTCACATTCTCTTTATTGGCTCAGTTCTTTCTTTTAGCACTTGTGGGGTAAGTCTAGACATCAGCATAAGTATTTAATTTCATCCCTGGTTTAAGTTCTTGTCTTAACCAGACTGCTGCTGGCCCATCCCAGGATTACTGCAAACCAGGGTTTTTACATCTTAGGTTTGTACTATGCCTCTCCAACCTTTGCGTCTGCAATGCAGAATTCAGTACCTGCAATTACTTTCATCATGGCATCTGCTCTAAGGTATGCCCTAACTGACCCGCTGGTCATCCACTTCCCACCGGATTTGAACTTGGTTGGCTTATATATTTTCATCTCATTGCAATGTCGTCTTTCCTGAGCTTATATTTCCTGCTGCGCGCAGGCTGGAACAAGTTCATATGACGAGGATAGATGGACTAGCAAAAATCCTAGGGACTTTAGCTAGTGTAGGAGGTGCAACAATTATCACCTTGTACAAAGGCCCGGCCATTCTGAACCAAGCGCCGTCAAAACCACTAGGACTTAATAAAACGAATGGGCAGGGGCAGAGCTGGACATGGGGCTGTGTCTTTCTACTTGGTCACTGCTTATCCTGGGCTGGCTGGATGGTTCTTCAGGCACGCACTGCCTAGCTAATTGCCTATATTTGTGATTTATTGAATATCTCATACCAAATCAATTATATTGATTCATCTGCATTTGCTAAAGTGCAGGCTCCCATAGTGAAGAAATACCCTGCCAAACTTTCCCTCACATCATTCACATTCTTCTTTGGATTGATTCAGTTCTTGTCCATAGCAGCTTTTGTCGAAACGGATCCAAAGCATTGGCAAATTCAGTCTGGAGAAGAGATTCTCACCATCTTATATGCCGTATGTATAAATTTATCCTTGCCTCTTTGACTCTTGAGTCGTCTTGTCTTAATACACACAATATCTTTATTATCAAGGCGTTACTAATTAACCTGCTTTATATTAAAACTGGCTGCTGCTGTTGCTGCTAAAGGGAGTAATATCCTCAGGAATTGTAATATCCCTACAGACCTGGTGCATTCAGAAAGGAGGTCCAGTATTTGTTGCCAGCTTCCAGCCGGTGCAAACAGTATTAGTTGCCGGTATGGCATTCCTAATTCTTGGCGATCAATTATACTCGGGAGGGTACGTGCTACATTTAATAGCGTATTGTGGAACACTAGTTGAGACAAGTACAAATTACCATAGTTTAATTCCCTATATATATATATATATATATATATATATATATGTTATGATGATTTGTTGCCGCTCCTGCAGAGTCATAGGTGCAGTTTTAATAATGGTTGGGCTCTACCTGGTCCTATGGGGCAAAACAGCAGAAAAAAGATACCTACAGCAAGATGCTCAAGAGCCCTTGACAAAACATTTATTACAGGGCAACAAAGGTCAAGATGGAGCAGATGTAAATGTACCTGCTGACATTGCATAATGCTTAAATTAAAGCCTTAAAGCAGTCGTCTATGTAAACAATTTCCAAGTTCCAGGCTCAAATACCATATATAGGCCATTTAATTTCCTATTTCTGTCCAATTTCCAGATGACCCGAGCAAAGACGCTAACTTGTGTATTTTCACTGGATTCAGTACGTTCTCACTTCTCAACTCCTCATAATTGTGTATTAGAGACAACAGAAAGCCTTGGTTTGGTTTGGATCACTGGATGCATATAATATATCAATATCATGCATGCCAAGGAAAGAGCAAATCAAACCAAATCACAGCACACAGATCCTAGTGTAAGAATTTATTACAGCACATATAGAAATCGGGCCAGGCCGGATTTCCACTCAAAAACCTTTGATACAGGACAGGACCGACTGCGTACTATAAAATCGAATTCTAACAAGTTTATTAAGAGCCTTGATGTTGGCACCTGTACGAGTATAACATTGCAAAAGAAATTTGAAAACCTCACCTCGGAACCAGCTGTCAGTTAAGGATGGGTACGGTGGTTCTAAGAACGTAAACAAGCCAACACAGTAAACTTTACGGTCGCAATTCGGGCTCATTCTTGTCATGATTATTATATACATGGCCGGAACTAAGGAATTACAAATAATGAATTGCATACTCCCTCAGGCCACCATGACAATTACTATTCCCCGTATCACTATAGTTTATAAAGATCTCATTTTAGTATACATTCACGATTCTTGAGAAAATTTATCAAAAATATGAAGATACCACTATTAATTGAATAATTATATAAGGGTATTGCATCCAAAAAAGAACCAAATATTTAAAAATTTAACTCAATTTTTTTCTATTTGAATGTACAAAAATTATAGGAGCACGTAACATTTAACTATTTAACTTGAAACAAAAAAAATAGAGAAATAAAATCTAAAAAATGATTTGTAGTTTTAAAAAATGAGCAGCAGTGGTGTGGTGTAGGCTAATAAGGTGCAGGTGCAGGTGCAGGGCGGGCAGAATGGACAAGGTCCAAGGCCTTGGACAATGTTTCCTTAAATCTAGGCACATCAAGCTTAATGTCTTGGGCATCCAGATAAACTGAACGAAAACTGTGCCATCCCTCCAGCTTCTTCTTTTTCTCCGTCTCCAAGGAGCTCTCATTCAGGCTCACCCTGTACTCCATATACCTCAATCCCATATCCGTGGCAGGACCTTTGAAGAATTGCTTACCCAGCATTTCCACCCCAATGGGCACGATCTGTATCACCACTGCATTTTCAGGAAGAAATACCATGTTGGTGAGCCCCGCCCCGTGCACTCCCACCATCACATCACACGAATTCACCAACGCCGCCACTCTCGACACCTCCCACCCCATTTCACTCACCACTACCTGGAATCCCAACCTCCGGCCCAGCGCCGCCACTTCCCCAGCATTTGTCAGCCGGCGGGTCTTTTTCCTGGATATGACCAGCAACCGAGGGCGGGGATCCTGTACGACAAGATGATGCCTGTTCAGGGAATAGGTTGTCCGGAGGAATTGTGTGAAGTCCCTGACGGAATAATATGGGGGTTTGGAGGGATCAATGCTGAGCTCCCTGTGCGCCCTCAGGCCCACAATCACCCGTGGAAAACACAGCACCTCATTTGCATGACTAGCATGAATGTCCACGAAGGCATAGCCGGACAGCTTCTCCAGGATTAGTCTGTACTTGGAAGTCCACCAGGGACGCCTGTCGGCTACCAGAAACACTACCCTTGCGTTGAACTGCCGGGAAGTCAAGTAGAGCGGAATGAGGACATCGGTGAAGTCATGGAAGCTGTTCCCGGAGTAGCCGCCGGTGGAGAATACTATCGCGGGGAGGCTGAAATTCCGGCCGCAATTCGCATTAGCACTACTAATACTATTATTATTGATTATCTGGATTTGGAACCCACTCACTTTTCGCATTGCCGTCTCATCAGCACTGCGGGCGTAAGGTTTGGTGATCCAGCTGGCCCAAGATCTCGAGGAGGATACGACGAAAATGGAGGAGGAGTTGCCGTGGATTCTGATGTCACCCTTCAATTCGTACACTTGTGATCTTGAGCTGCTCAAATTATGAATGCCCAGTCGCGGCTTCACTAGCCCGCTGCTGCTGCTGCTGCTGCTGCTTCTTTGTGCACCATCATCACCATCCTCCAACTCCAACCCAACTGCAGTTACATGGAAATTAATTTTATTTATTTCATTAATATATATGGCACAAAAGACAAAAGCAATCATTGATTATTTATATATGCACATATCAGCTTCTTCATCATTATTCATTCATTCAAACTACCTACCTCAGCTAGTCAGATCGATGATAGCAACTTATTACTTAACATATATATGGTATTAAATGTTTCAACCTCAATACTAGTGATAATACAATAAAGCGACGAATATCTCATCAAATTCATGGCAACGCCTTACTACTAGCTACTTAATTAATTAATGTTTATAAATTATACTCTTTAATTAATTCCACGACTAATTAATTATAATGTCAAACACTACCTTGAAACAAATTACTCAAGCACATGGATTATAGAGATGGAGCCATACGTTACGTTGTCTCAGTCATGGTCACCATCAGCAGTAAAATTTTGAAACAAACGAGCTAGTATCAATCATCATTTAATTATTTAATTTACCAGGCCAGTAAATTACTGATTAGCTAGGTAGCTACACCATATATAGAAAAATTAATCTTACAGGATTGATTTGGAGGACGGCTAATAGTTTCTTGTGTGCTCTTTAGAAGTTTAAGATCCGATGCTGCTGCGGGGGATATTGATTGCACCAAATTCACTGCGTAAATGAGAAGCAATAAGAAAAGATGAGATAAAAGTGGAATGTGTGGGTTGGATTGGAAAGGAATTAATAATGTGCATGTGTAGCTAGTGTACGTGTATAGTACCTGCAGGAGGTGGAGGAGAAGGAGCTGCAGAAAAGGGGCCGGGGCCGATTAGAAAGGTGGGGTTGGGGTTGAAGAGGACGTTTAGAGTGCAGAGGGTGAAGGTAGTGATGAGGGTGAGGCAGCTGCAGGCTATGCCCGTGAGTGCTCCCCTTGCCAACTTTTTCTGATCCTCCTCAGTGTTGAAACTTGTAACAAACATGCAGCTGGTCCTGGTCGACTTCAACTTCTTCATATTGGATAGACGACAAGACATATAAGACAATAGTATACGTACAAGTGGGAGGGAAATTGATGAAGGGATCATGATATTGATATAGAGGATTTGATGATGATTGATGAGTAGTTGGTGGTGGGCGGTGGGCATGCATCATGATGACTCTACTGATGATCGGGGAGGGGCATATCAAATTAAATTTAAATAGTTATTCGGACAGGCAAACATTTCTTGCACCTGGGTCTACGGGATCCATGGTCTATGGAAGATGGAGTAAGTGTATAGTGGGAGCTGGGTCCGTGCACCGTAGTGCTTCCCACTAAGATGTACTAGTAGTATAAATTGGTTGTTGCCATAAATCAATCATAATAGCTTGGAAGTTGGTTGAGATGAAAAGGACAATACGCCTGCCGGAGAGTTGACATAATGCCAGTTGACTCTCCACGTATATGTAATATGTAATATGTATATAGACGAGCACACGACGACGGCAGATGCACTATATATATCGATCCATCCATCACAATTCACATTATACATATAATTAATCATAATAATATATTATTATTAATGTCCCAACTCCCATCCCATCCAGATTCCAGCAGGCACTAGACCAACAATCTGCTTCAATTCTGATCTATGTTTCTCAACAAACATTAAGCCCACTCCACTTTTAGAATTAATTAAATACCATGACCCATTATTATTATATTAAGAAAGTAATTAATTAATTTGTGAATGGTGACGGTGGGTGGATGAATATATATATAGTGCATCTGCCCTCGTCTCCACCCACCATCACCATTCTCAATAAACATTAGGCTGGATGGTGCTTTGATATTGAGGTCGACGTTTATTATTTCAGATTCGAAAACAAAAAAAAGTAGAAATTGTAAGGCATAAAACAATAAATTTATTCACAATTTCTGAATTTCTTTGTACAATGTGGGAATATATACTATACTATGTTTTATTTTTCTGGTAAAATAATGCCTTTTAATGCAGGTTGATGGTAGATGGAAGTGTTTAATTTTAGATATTTAGTCATGTAGGAGAAAA
>MAYD01558043.1:0-11569 GCA_001909325.1 Ruellia speciosa
TCTGTTCTGATCTGTTTCTTTTCTTTTCTGCTTTGATTACTTTTCTTCTGATCCAAATACCTAGAGTAAAATTTCTCGCACCTTAAAAATTAATTATTTCCATTAATTAATTTCGCGAAAAATTTTCACTCATTTTTCTGGCATTTAATTCGGATTAATTCTCTTATTACTGTGCGGATTAACACTGGGTGTTACACCTGGAGTGTCTTTTATTTATAAATTCTCTAGCTGGAAGCAAGGCAGGATTGGGACGGAGTTAAGGGATCACACTTGTTTATTGCATTGTTGAACATTGTTTTAAAAAACTTTATTTCTTAGTACATTCCTTGAGAAGTTAGAAGAACTACGTTTTTGGTTTTGTGATGATGAAATCATACTCTTTGATGTTCCTGGATACTTGGAAACTTGTTCGAAATCTTGTGAATTGAATACAACAGTTTTATTTAAGTGCTGAATGGTTTCCTTACTTTATATGTGGATCTGTTACCTCGTTTTGGCATATAAGGCTTAATCAAGATTAATAACTTTTATATGCTTATTTGCCTACCTGGTTTGTGTGATTTATGGCCTTGTACTAATGACCCAAACTAGTTGGCCACTAGCTATTGGTGAGTTAGTATGGTAGTAACAAGCCATTGTGAAACGCGGTGTTAAAAACGTAATTCTCTCAAATGATATGTGGCCGATCACAGTATGAATTGCATCACGCAATTTAGAGCAAACCACTCCCAATTCTCATCTACCTTCATGCTAAAAACTACAAGATATAAAACAATACCACAATCTTAAAAAAAAGTAAAAAATAAACTAAAGCATATATAGAAATTAAATGATTTTTTTTCCTTTTGTAAACAACTTACTTGCATGAGCTACTGAGAACATTCTATTATTTACATCTTTCGATACATCACTCAATAGGCACGCTTTCCACTTGGATTTAATGTGCATGCCATCAAGGAATAAAATAGGTCTACAACCCTTCACAAACCCAAAGATAGAGGCTACTAGACATATAAACACTTAATAAAATTGATTTATGGCAAGGATTACCTTGAGTCTGCCATGCTCCCCGGATTGGTCTATTTCACGGGAATATCACTTTAGCTTGTCAAAACAATTCTCATCATCACCATGTATCTTAGTCTTTGCCTTCTCTTTTCCACTCACACTACGTGGTAATTTACTTTCACTCCAAATGTGGATTTGATATCATCCCTTGTGTCACAAGACTTGTACTGGATCGCATTGTAATTTATCTTTTACCACGTTTGCAACCCAAGAAGAATCAGCCTTCGGGTGGCCTTGAGTTTTCAAGTTATCAACCCCGCATGTGTGCATTAAATCACATTTATGAATCCCAAATGACTTATTTGCAATTTGTTATGAAGCATATATGTGTCATTTACATGTTTCCTCACTGCAAACAACAATAATCCGTTCGTTAGTGTTCTTTGTACATTTGAATGACCGTCGAGTTGCAATGCAACAAATTTTCATAGTCTTCCTAAAATGTTCAACGTCATCAAACATTTGTCTCACCCCTCAAATCCCTCAAGCATGTGCATCAACCATATTTGGATCATTGAAGTTTAAGATACCATCATTGGCTTGCACCACAAATTCATTACAAATTTAGGAACAATGACAAAATGTACAGTTTAAACTTCAATAACGTACATAGAAACAATGTATTTCATACTATATCCCACACTAAGTTGTACATCAGCGAAATCCTAAAACTTCATTGGACAAATTTTGTTTATATATAACACAACATACACATCAAATTAGTACATAATACACTACTTTAAGGTACCGTTATAATCACTACAAGTTAAAAATCAAGGTGCATTTCGCACATCTAACGTCAGTCTCTTGCCCCGAGATGATGGATCCGATTGCATTGCAATCATGTCGCACATTGTCATTTTCAAATTAAAGTGCATTTCACACATCATAGACACATCTTTGTCGCTACATAATATGACATATAACTTTTGCATTTGAGCCAAGTATTTTAGTTTCATTGAAAGCTCATTAATTTCGATCCAACTTTCAGAAAGCTACGAAAATAACTCCATTAGAGTGGTACCTTTCATCACTTTAAGTATGTGTAGCTCTCCACCATATATAATTGCAAGCCACCATAAGAATTTCATCGCACCCAGCACCTTTGCCATTTGTTGTCATTCTCAAACTTAAATTCACTAACACAGTATATATGCCTGCAAATAAAAAACAAACACACAAGTAATGTAACGCCCCAAAAATTTAAAGCCTTTTGGCACACTACTTTCGTATCAGTTTGCCTAAACTAATGGCCAATTAGCTTAGACGCCCTGATACAAGGCCGAGTAATTACAAACACATAAGGGTTCTAGCTGTTAATTAGAGTCTTGCATGCAAGCAGAAGTGAATCAACCAATAAACACAAACATAGGACAATAACCGTAATCACACATCCATCACTGACCATCAACGATCCCAAAACAGAGTATCAAAATATATTCGGGCCTCCCGCCCTGTTCACGCCCTTTTGGTGTTCCAAAATATAACAAGTGTGGCCACAGGCCGACTTAAACGTAAATCACATCACAAGTTCGAGTAAACCAGGTAGCAAAAGGAGAATATAAATGCGGGAAGCTAGTCCTTTCCATATAAATGAGTGACTAAGATCAAGGATGAAAGAAAACTATCAGCAAAGTAGGTTTGAAAGCGCTTGAAGGAAGGAAAGGAGCGTTGTAGCGGTAAAAGGGCTTATGATCCTAAAGAAGCTAAAGCAAGCTCTAATTGAAAATGAAGCGAATTATTAAATGCATCCTACACTAGCTTAGAAAATGGTCCTCTCAACCCAATCCCAATCTATGCAGTTGCGCCTCCAGCAGGATCTATAAAATAAAAGTATGAAGTCAGTACACGGTACTGAGCAAGGGATAAACAATGTCAGGGGAAAAAGGGCAATAAACATGATATAAAGGAATAATGGCAACAATAAATACAATAATGATAATGCAAGGAAGTAAATAAATACAAGAAAACATCACACTGTCCCATACTAGTGCTTCAACCACGTAGCATACACAAATTCATATGATGCATGGCCTAACATACACCTATCTACCCTATATGAAACACAAGGGGAAATGCCTAGGCCGGCGCCTACCTAATCATCACCAACCCAGGCACCCATGATACCAGCTGTACCGATAGTGCCATAATCATTCCAGACACTTATGATACTAAATGTACCGAAAGTGTCATGGTCAGGACCAGACACCCATGATACTCAACGTACCGACAATGGCAAACTCAAAACCAGAAACCCATTATACTACGTGTACATAGAGTGTCAAATCAAGGATATGCGCAACACAGGCAAGGCTTGCCACAACCAAGTAATGGCTCGTAGAAGATATAGCTACGGCAACCTACGATCTAGGTTCGCATGCCACAAGTATCTAGTCTACAAAAGTTCCCAAGATACCAACTCATGTATTTCAATCCTTACTTCCTCAAGATTCCACGATTCATCGCCAAAGTCCAATAATCCATATTCGAGATTCATTAAGCCATCATTGGAATATATGATTTTAAACAAGACCCCATAATTCTTCTAAGTTATCAAGGCTAGCTCATAACATATTCTCAAGCATCAACATCAACTTTCCCCTTAGCATATTATCATAGTAAACTCTCAAGATTAGCAAGGTATAACACAAAACCAATAGCTGGAAAGCGCAACGCATCAACGGAAATGAAAAATTGAATCACAGATGCCACCAGCCCTCACGGTTTCGGACTATGGAATCCAAAACCGCGAGCTCAACACCCCAAAACCGCGAGCCCTGGCTCGCAAAAATCAGAAAGCACGAAGGAAGGAAAAATGGGGAAAAATGCAATCCTAGTCTATCCCTTGCCTGAAATTAAGTTCCAAAATGATTTCCAAGCTTTTCCCACCTTGTTTTAGCCTTCCAAACACTTCCAAATCCTAAAGATAAGGATTGGCATTCAAAAATCTACAAACCCTAGGTTGGGTTTCAAACTAAAGAACAAGAGAAATGAACCATGGAGCTTCAAGATTCTTACCTCCTTAACACCAACAAACCCTTTCCCAAGCTCAAATCATCCACAAAGTGTCAAAACTCCAAAACCCTAGCCAATAATCAAAATTCCTCAATACCATTCAACAAGTCATCCCAAGACTTCAACAACCCAAAAATTGTGTCTAGCACTCCAAGGAGAAGAGAATACTTACCTCCAGACTCTCCCAAACTCAAGCTTCCAAGAATCCCCAATTCCAAGCCAAAGTGAGAGCAAGAGAGGGAAAAGAGTGGACTGAAGAAGTGAAGCCAGGAAATGGAACAAATGGAGTGAAAAAATGGAATTAAAGACTAAAAATGAGATGGGCCCGGGCTGGACCCCGCAGTGGGCCTCGCGGAATCGCTCGCAGTTTTCCAAAATCGTGAGCCTTGGGTTCAAAAAACGCAAGATCTGAAGTCGCGAAATTCAGGGCGTTACATCCCTCCCCCTTCAGGGTCATTTTGTCCTCGAAATCAAAACAACAACAAACGTGAAATTCAAAGCTTACCTCAACCCGAGAACCGCAAATCAAAGTCCGGATATTTCGCTTTCATCGCTTCCTTGATTTCCTAGGTGGCGTCCTCACGACCATGCATCGACCAAAGAATTTTCACCATCCAGATTGTCTTGTTTATTAGCACTTTTTCTTTCTCATCAATCACCGCCATGGGATGCTCCTCATACTCAATACTCTCATCCAACTCAATCTCATCTGGTTGAATGATCTTGTTTGGGTCGGCTACAAACTTTCGGAGTTGGGATATGTGGAAAACATCATGAACCTGTCCTACCTCTGCAGGCAATGACAATTGATATGCTACTTTCCCAACTCTCTCTACAATCTCATGAGGCCCGATAAACTGAGGACTCAACTTTCCTTTCTTTTCAAACCTCCTAACGCCCTTAATAGGTGACACTCTCAACAAGACATGATCCTCAACCTCAAACTCGATGTCTCGGTGCTCGAGATCTGCATAACTCTTCTGTCTATCTTGTGCCTCCTTCATTCTATCCCGAATCATTCTCACAATCTCGGTCGTCTGCTCAATCAAATCAGGTCCCTTCACAATCCACTCAGAGGGGTCATCCCAACACGATGGGTTCCGGCACCGAAGTCCATACAACGCCTCGAATGGTGCCATTCAGATGCTCGCACAATAACTGTTGTAAGAAAACTCAACCAAAGCCAAGTGATCCTCCCAACTGCCCCGAAAGTCCAACATGGAAGCCCGAAGCATGTCCTTAAGGGTCCATATCGTCCTCTCCATCTGTCCATCAGACTGAGGGTGCCAAGCCGTGCTCATGTTGATATGTGTATCGAATGCTTTCTAAACATCCTTCCAAAACTATGACAGGAAACATGAATCTCGATCCGAAACGATTTCTCTCGGTATCCCAAACCTCCTGACTACGTGATGAATGTATGCCTGCATTAGCTACTCTATGCTCCAAGTCAAACGCATGGGTATGAAAACAACACTCTTGGTCACACGATCAACCACCACCCAAATTGTATCCATACCCTGCTTTGTCCACGGACACTGATTCCCATTTCTGCTCGGGAATGTCCAAAGGCTGAAGAAGTCTCATAGGTCTCATATACTTGGCCTTAACCCTCTGACAAGTCACACACATCGCCACAAACTCTGCCACTTCCCTCTTCATGTTGTTCCACCAGAAGCTCTATCAAAGATCCTTGTATATCTTAGTTGCCCCTAAGTGCACTGAATATCGAGTACCATGCACCTCCTCCATCACTCTCCTCTTTAAATCACCATGCGCAAAGGGAATGCACCATCGATCCCCACATCGAATGATCCCCTGATCATCAACCCGAAATCTCGGGGCTCGACCCAACTGAATCTCACCCTCAAAGTTGCCATCTCCTCATCCCCTGACTGACTCATCCTGATCTCCTCCAACAGGGAAGGAACCGTTGACCACTCGTTTACGCATCAATTATTTCTTTATGAATGGTTTGGTTTTCGTAAGCGCACGAGTCAGTGGTAGTATGGCCTTTAATATTTATCCTCTTTTTACTGGTGAGTCCCAGGTCGAACTCGAGAAATGAAGAGTGAATGCTAACCAATTGGCCAATGATAGGCTAAGATTATCAGACACAAACGTTCACAAGAAAGGTTTCGCCGAGGTGAAGTGAGAGCTAGTGCAGAATTTTAAAGTAAAGGATGGCAACAGATATGATTTAGGCAACAAGAATGTAAAGAAAGCGAGATGGCGCCCGAAGTATGGTGAGGGTTCCTGGCGACGTAGTGGTGAAGTTCGACCTCGCTGGATTTTCTCCAGGCTTTCGCCTAAGGATATTCGCCAGTTTCCTTGTTCGTGAAGGGTCATGATGACTTATCTTTCCCGAGATAGGTGCTTGCACAGATTTATTCAATAGATGCTCTGGTTGTTTTGTTCCAGATTTCTCTTAGAACTACAGTAATAAATGAGTTTTATCTCAAGGAAAGTGTAAAGTTCTTGGGTTTCACCGCCCAATCTCAAGTACCACTCAAATACTTCGGGGCCACCCTTAAGGTTCTAGCTGATCATATTTAATGCAGGGAAAGCAGAAATAATGATCACACGAATAATGGATATCATGTTGGAGTAAATGCATTTAAACAGAGACAAAGCTGAAAGACAGGTATGAAATTATGCTTGATTAAATACTGAGAGCAATAAACAGTTATACTATCGTCTGTAATCTATTATGAACAATCAAAAGATTAAACCAGTTTCGACAAACGAAATGTAAACGCTGAAAGCACCAAAAGAAAGAAAGAAATTTCCATAGTTGAGGTTTCCCTCTAACTATGTTGTTCTCCCTCTTAAAGTCTCCAAGTTCTTCTCCAAGAAGACTTGGTCTCTAATGCACACCACCCGGTGTATCGGCACCTTCCCCCGTCGTAAGTCTTGTATCCTCTATCTAAAGTCTCCTAAAACCGTCATGTGTCAAGTATCAGATGTCTCCGATACTCCTAACTCGTCTTCTCCCATCATCTTCATTTAATGTAGTTTCAGAGCTATTCATAGACAAGGGAAAAGTCTTGTTTTGGGTTCTGTGCAGCCGTCACTTCCATCCGGGTTTCACTGCAGTCATTAGCTGGGGATAATCATTTCTTTTGCAGGCCTGCAGCTTTTCAGAAATGTCACTGGTTCAGAGATTCAATTTTTACTGCCAAAAACTCCTCGCCTTCGCCAATTTCTGAAGTCCAGCAAACATGCGTCAAAAACACTTCAAAAACATCAAAAGGTTCGCTCTCAGCGAGAGCCAGGTAAAGAGTCAAATTAATGCCAAAATGCCTATCGCCAGAAGCAGAAGAGGGGTTCACCATGGTCTTTCCTCAGCGAATGCATACAAAAATATAGGGGTTTTTCACCCCTATCAACTGTCACCAAAGCATGGAGGCAATGCTCAGTTGTGTCGCGAGGCTCCAACTCAATCTGCAACCTCTCGAACTCCCTTCTCAACTCTGATATCGTGATCAAAGATCCCACCGTGTGTTGCTCCTTCCTACTCAGTGCATCAGCTACCTTGTTCGCTTTCCCCTTGATGTACTGGATATTAGTGTCATAATCTTGAAACAGCTCTAACCACCTCCTCTGACGGCCACTCATATGCTCCTGTGTGTACAAACATCTCAAGTTCTTGTGGTCCGAGTAAATCCTGCTCCTCACTCCATAGAGGTAGTGTCGCCAAATCTTCAAGGCATGAACAACTGCCGCCATCTTCAAATCATGCGTCGGGTAGTTCAATTCATGGGGCTTCAACTGTCGAGAGGCATACGCAATCACCCTCCCATGCTGCATCAAAACACAACCCAATCATCGATGTGACGCAACAGTGAAAACCTCAAACTCTCCCGAATCATCGGGAAGTACCAAGACTGGAGCCTCTGTCACCATCCTCTTCAAGTGCTCAAATGTTGTGTTGCACTCGGTGTCCTAACAAAATTTCACATCTTTCCTCAGCAACCGAGTTAGGGGTTTCACAATGCTCGAGAACCCCTCAATAAACCGACGGTAGTATCCCACCAATCCCAAAATACTGTGAATCTCACTGACATTCCTCGGGGCCTGCCATCTTAACATTGCCTCAACCTTCACTGGATCCACTGATATCTTGCCCTCGAAACAATGTGTGCCAAGAAGGTCACCTAATCTAACCAAAACTCACACTTCGAGAGCTTAGCATAAAGCTTATGCTCCCTAAGTGTAGTCAAGATCGTCCTCAGATGTCCTTCATGCGCCTGGGGACTCGGAGAATACACAAAGATGTCATCAATGAAAACCACAACGCATCTGTCCAACAATGGTCGAAAGACCTGGTGCATCAAATCCATGAAGACCGCCGGTGCGTTCATCAAACCGAACAGCATAATTATGAACTCGAAATGTCTGTATCTCGTCCTAAAGGTCATCTTCGGCCTATCCGCCTTAGCCACCCTAATCTGGTGATACCCTGACCTCAAATCAGTCTTGGAGAAAGTGCATGCTTCTCTCAATTGATCAAACAAATCGTCAATACGGGGCAACAAGTATTTGTTCTTAATTGTGATCTGGTTCAGCCCCCTGTAATCGATGCACATCTGCAGACTATCATCGTTCTTCTTCACAAACAAGACCGGAGCGCCCCAAGACGAACTGCTAGGCTGAATGTGCCCCCGCTCTAACAACTCGTGTAACTACTTGCTTAACTCTTTAAGTTCAGCATGGGCCATAATGTACGGTGCCTTCGAGATCGGGACAGATCCAGGCACAAGCTCAATCGTGAATTCAATCTGCCGAACATGTGGGAGACCAGGAATCTCATCGGGGAAAGCATCCCCAAATTCAGAAACAATGGGAATATCAAAGACAGCCAAAACCGTTGTTCTCAAGTCATGTACCTGACACTGATATGCAGGGTAAACCATGTGCAATAGAGAAGCCATGGACAATGAAGAGACAATCCTAATGCCAGGCTGATAAGGAATAAGACGATAAGAAATGTATGTACAGTGCGGGTCTCAGAAGGAAATCCGTGGAATGCCACAATCAGGACGAGCATGATGGTGTGACAACCAATCCATGCCAAGAATCGCATCAAACTCCGCCAAGCCAAACACCACGAGGTCGGCCGTGAACTCCCGACCCTTGATAGACAACATGGCCTCAGGCAGTAACTACTCACACATCCGAATCTCTCACGATAGCAAGGAGATCGGCATCCTATGGGCACCAACAGCCCTAAATTGTGCTCACGCATGAAGTCAGAAGCAACGAAGGAGCATGACGCTCCTAAATCCAACAGCACAAAAGCAGGATGAGTCGCGATAAGGATAGATCCTAAGGTATTGACAACAGTAATAATAAGCCTAGCGCTTGCAAGAGCAGGGTAAAAAATAATCAAATGCTACAATGATAAAGGAAAGCAAAACTAAACCCGTACCCGCTAGTACATCGTCGCGCCTGTCAGCATCTGCCCGCTCAATCACATTCAGGCGGCTGCCACGCGCCGCCTGAACAGGTCTACCCCTATCGGCAGCCACAATGGCTCACTGCGACTGCCCGTCATGCTGCCCTATCTGTCTATGTCGACAATCCCTCCTACAGTGTCCCATATCCTAACGGTCCCAACATCACATGAGCTGGGCGCCCCCCTGCACCGGTGCACGTGGCTGACCCATGCCTCGCCCGACCTCGTCCTCCAACTTGCCCTTCACCTCGTCCTACGGCCCCATTGGCCCTGGCTCCTTCAAATCTCTGGCGTGCACCACCCCTCTGATCCCTCGTCTGTCGGGCTTCACGCTCCCTCTTCCTACTCTACCAAACCCGGCGCTCATTTGCCTTGCCCCTCTCAAGGAATAGGGCCTGATCAAATGTAGAAGAAAGAGTAGTGTGTCCAAGGAAACTGTACCCTGACCTGATCTCAGCCTTCAGGCCGTCAATGAAGTGTTGTACTCGATCAGCCTCGGTGGATACTATCTCTGGTGCAAACCTCATCAGCTCAGTGAAGCACTGATGGTACGTGGTCACGGTCATGTCATCAGTCCGAATCAAACCTAAGAACTCACGCCTCTTGGCGATCATCATTTGTGGCCTTATAAAGTAAGACCTCAAGGCATCTCTGAACTGCTTCCAACCAAAACCCGAGTCTGCTATCAACAATGCCTCATTGGCCCTCCACTAGTGAAGAGCTGCCCCAACCAAGTACTGAGATGCCAAAAGTACCTTCCGGTCATCCGGACACCCGATGTTCTGGAACACTCGGAAAATCTGATAAATCTAGTCATCAAACACTAGGGGATCTGCTCCCCCCACAAAGGTGGACGGGCGATGTCTAGTAGCAAGGTCTATGTAGTCAACCTGAGGTGGTGCTGGATGAACAGGCATGGCTGGCCCTGCTGCGGGTTGGGCTAGAGCAGCATGCATGTGCTACAGAAGCTGAAGGGTCTGAGCCTGTAAGGTCATCATCTGCTGCATGAACACAGTGGGGTTGACTGCCGATGCAGCTCCTGGCTGTTGTCCCCCTAGCTGCATGAATATGGTGGGGTCTCTTGCCCCGAGATGATGGATCTGATTGCATTGCAATCATGTCACACATTGTCATCTTCAAATTAAAGTGCATCTCACACATCGTAGACACATCTTTGTCACTACATAATGTGACATGTAACTTTTGCATTTGAGCCAAGTATTTTAGATTCATTGAAAGCTCATTAATTTCGTTCCAACTTTCAGAAAGCTTCGAAAATAACTCCATTAGAGTGGTACCTTTCATCACTTTAAGTATGTGCAGCTCTCCACCATATATAATTGCAGGCCACCATAAGAATTTCATCGCACCCAGCACCTTCGCCATTTGTTGTCATCTCAAACTTAAATTCACTAACATAGTATATATGCCTGCAAATAAAAAAAAACATACAAGTAATCATAATTTAATCAAAGTTAGTCAGAATAAAAAAAAAATATACGGTGTTGTGCCTCATCAATTAGTCATACTTTAATCGCACCATCAGAGTTTCCCAACAACAAATATTCAACTTTGACACCCAAAACAAACAATAAACACACAACTCTAATGATATAATAAAAACTGTCTTGTATCTTCATTTTTTCAAAGTGATAATATTAAACCAAACAAACAAACATTCGTCTTCCCACATACTCAGTCATCATAAACTTTATCAACTTCAAATCAAAACCAAAAATTAGGATTTTTTTCATGTTATCAAAATGACCAACAAAATATAAAAGATATTTTTATACCTTAACTAAATAGGTAAAAAAGAGTATCCATTAAACTCCGTTGATATTAGATTGAAGAAGAAGATTCCGTTGCATCTCTTCTCTCCTGCTCTCTCTTGCCGTCTTCTTCTCTCCCTGTCTCGTGTATGTCCGTTTCTTCTGTTCTCTTTTTACCAGTTGAGTAAATTATTTACCATCCTTATTTTAAGAGTAAAAAAGGTAATATAGTGTCACCCCTCTCTCTCTCTCTAAA
>MAYD01558083.1:0-11591 GCA_001909325.1 Ruellia speciosa
TTAACAATAAGCTGCATCGTGGAGTAAACTATTTCAACATGCAAGTTAGCAGCAAACCAGGGCAATTTCAATGAAATTGCAGTAGAATACTTCAAAAACTTATGCAGATTCACAGTGTAACAAGATTACCGAACATTTAGATCTACACTATTAAGTATTATCATATGAAATCTTTAAATAGAAAACATGTATTCAAACATCTTGAAACAACACACACACACACATAAAGCAGTTAAGCAGAGTGCCTCAAAAGGCTCTAAACATGTCACCACCACTATCCATGTTTGGGTAATAGCAATTTTGTGTCATTTGGCAACAAATGATTGATTAGAGCACATATAGTTTTCGGAGAAAGGATTTATCAATGTCGCAGACAACTAAGTGTGGTGATTCAGCGATTGGATATTGACTGCAACGGCATAAGGCCTACTAATTTATGTGCACTGTGCACATTGAGGATGGCAATAATATAGGACCTGCTAATCTAATGTTCGATTGCAGATTGCCACAGAAAATTGGAAATTCAATTCAACTAGTCTATGGATACTTTAAGGAAGAAAAGAAGCAACAAATCAATGAACTTAAGCCTAATTTGGCAATAGTTGAACATAATGCATTCAATCGTCGAATTCTGTGGGATTAAAACTCCAACTTGTATGGTGCCATACATAAACAGAATTCACCAGATGCTAGAACTCGTCTATTTAAATTATTTTTAAAACAATCAATCAGAAATGGCAATAATACAGGAGATGCAGGATTGCAGGCATTAATAAATATAAAAATTCGCAACAAAATCGAAGCACCAAAAAGAGGTGAAAAACCTTGTCGAGAAGAAAATTGGGGAAGAGCTGAGAAGGCGTGAGGAAGTGGGAGCAGCAAGGGCAATCGCTCTTGTAGTCTTGTTCTGTAGATGAGTGTAAATCGGTCGGGGGTTATCGAGTAAGTTGCAAACCCGTTCAGAAGACTAAACGGTGGAGACAATGGAAGGACAGGTAGATGAATGGGCGCGCCTATGGGAATTGGGCAGTTTCAGAATGGGCCCTGGGCGGGCAGGTAGATAAGTTATATTTTCAAAGTGAGCCCTGGGCGGGCACCCCGCCTGCCCTGGCCCAGGGCCGGCCCTGTCTGGCATAATCTCCTTTCCTCCACGAAAACAATTCAATTCCCCAAATCCTTTTTAATTTCCAACCTCAATGTTATTTTTCGAGCTCTAACTTGTTTTCATGTTTCTTTTCCTTGTTCCATTAAACACGAAAAATTAACCCACTCCGTGTTAATTTCTTTCTTAAATTTCCATTCCTAATTAATGTAACGACCCGAAATTTCAACCATTTCGAAGCCATTATTGCCGTATTAAATTGTCTAAATTAGTGGCCAATTAGCTTAGAATTATTGATATAAGGCCGGGTAAAACACACAAGAATACAAATCACATAAGAGTTCCATTATCTTGCTAAAATCTTACATGCAGAAACGAAAGGGAAAAGAAGCGATAATCAACAGCGTCAAGTCGTGCAATAAACTGTAATGTAAATCCACATCAGCATGTCCGAGCATCACAGCCCCATCTCAGCCAAACCGACTCAGTAATCAAAACCCACGGTAATAACGAGAGTCACAAAACATGAATCAAAGCACAGAATAAATGCGGCCTACACTATGTCCACTCTTACCTCAATACCCCCTACTGTGCAGCCGCGCCTCCGAGAGGATCTATAAAAAGGAAAGCAGAGGGAGTCAGTACAACGTACTGAGCAAGAGTATACGAATGCAAGGTAAACAGGGATAATAAAATTAAGCAAGTAGGATAAAGCAGAGTAAACATAAACAACATCACACCGTCCCATACTGGTGCTTCAACCACATAAACATACACAAATGCACGTGATGCATGACCTAGCATACACCTATCTACCCTATATGCAATGCAATACTAAATATGCCTACGCCGGCACCTACCTACTCATCGCCGTGCACACGGCCAGGTGATCACACCTCAGTCCATGCCATGCTCAAAGCCAAGCATACGTAATCTCAGGCAGCTCGCCTCAGCCTCATATAGGCTCACACATCTATCATGCCACTAGGCATCAATCATGAAATCCCACGCATACGATAATCAGAAACCGACAACCCACACACCTATGTTCTCATGCCAAATCATCACATTGTAGACTTCTAAGGCTCATGCACTACAATCACATGAGGCTCGCCACAGCCACAATACTGGCACAAAACTCATCGCGCACCATCAGGCATAAGACCGTATACAATCAATATCATGCATAGAATATCAGAACTCTCATCCTTCATGATCAACACGTCTAGGTTAGCATGCCAATGTTCTCAAGCCTCTAGTCTTTAAGGCATGCACATAAATTCAACAACCTAGAATGAGTTCCAACAAGTCTCTAACGTGTCTTTCGCATTCATTAATAACTTCCCTAAGTTCTCATTATCTCGGACATGACATAACAAACATGATCATAAAGCTAAAAACCAAACAGGGAACGAATACAGTGAAAAACGAAATAGGCAGAATAGACTGCCAGGCAGCGCGGTCCGTACCGACCGCGCGAGCAAAACCACGCGGGCACATTCCAAGCCTCGTGGTCCATGCCGCACGGTCCGACCGACCGCGTGAGCAAAACTGCGTGCTTCCTCATCTCGACCGCGCCCACTATCGCGCGGTCCTTGTTAGTGCGAACTACTGTTCGAAAAATTCCAGAACCACAAATTCATCAATCGAAAGCATCGTAAAACCCTTGCCTGATATCGGGAAACTCTCTAAAACGTCCGGCAAGCCTCTAAAAGAACTCTGACGTCTCCAATTCGTCCGACGAACACCGAAACTTTAGATTCATCAAAATGACGAATTACAACCCAACACACGGATTCAGACCCTAAAAACTGATGTACTATGATCAGGATACTCACCTCTTATTCCCGATCGGACTGGAAAATCCCCAACAACCACGAATCGATTCAAAGAGCACTTAGGGTTTTGAGAGCAACAAAGGAAGGCTGGGCGACGTCTAGAAATCTGTTTCTGCAGTAATGAGACGTCTAGGGTAAGAAAAGAGGGATAAAAACTGATCCGTCATGTGCCGAAGCCCACCTCGCACGGTCCATGCCGCGCGATCCGGACTGCGCGACCCTCAACAACCGGGACATTACAGTCCTACCCCCCCAGGAACATTTCGTCCCCGAAATGAAAGATCGGGAAAAGATCAGGAAAAACAATGCAAGAAGGAAAATACCTCAACGAGACACTTGCAAATCAAACTCGGGATACTTGGTCCTCATGGACTCTTCCGTCTCCCACGTGGCATCCTCCCTATCATGCCTCGACCACAACACCTTAATCATCCAAATGGTTTTGTTCCTCAACACCTTCTCTTTCTCATCCACGATCGCCACTGGATGCTCCTCATACTCCAAGGACTCATCCAACTCTACCTCATCAGGCGTGATAACCTTGCTCGGGTCGGATACAAACTTTCTCAATTGCGAAATGTGAAACAGGTCGTGAACTTGCCCTATCTCCATCGGTAATGCCAACCGATATGCCACCTTACCAACTCTCTCCGTAATCTCGTAAGGGCCTATGAAACACGGAATCAACTTGCCCTTCCTACCAAACCTCCTCACACCTCGGACCGGTGACACTCTCAACAACATAAAATCCCCGACATCAAACTCGAAGTCTCGTCGACCCATGTCTGCATAACTCTTCTGTCTATCTTTAGCCACTTTCAGTCGACCTCGGATAATCCTCACCAGCTCTGCTGTCTGCTCTAACATCTTCGGTCCCAACACAATCCTATCCGAAGGATCATCCCAACACAAAGGCGTATGACATCTTCGTTCGTACAATGCCTCAAACGGTGTCATCCTAATACTCGACTGATAACTGTTGTTGTACGCGAATTCCACCAAATCCAACTGTAATACCTCGTATTACTAGACCGGATTAGAATAATTAATTAATTTTAATCGGGTTAATTAATCACGTTAATATAGACTAATTTAAACTCTTGGGATTTAATTATTAAAATAAATTAAAATTAGTCCAGAGGCGACACATAGAAATTTTTGCATAACTGAAATTTAATTTAATCCGACAGGGGACAACTAGTAATTTGAATATTTAAATTATTTCCTTGACTGTTGGGCGACATTTAGAGATTGGTGGAATTAAATTGGATTAAACAAGAGAACAGGCGACATTTAGTAACTATGTGTTATATTAAAGAAACGCTGAAGACAGTCAGCAACTTCACTAGTATTCCTGCACGTTTTTGTGGACCTGACCGTTCAACAATGGAAACCCCATTACTCGAAATTGGAGCAGGCATACAGACTGGCAACGTTTGGTGAGTTTCAGCTGTTTCTTTGGCGAGAGTGCAGATTGCCAAACAGCGAGTAATATACTCGCCATGCTCCTCTTCCTCCACCAAATTCTCGCCATTGCTCACACCGACTGGAAGACTCGAAATAAACTCAACATTTGACTCTCCTCCCGCGCGTGAATGATCGCTGCCTTGGCTTCCAAAACCTCTGAACCTCAATGATATAAATACCCTCCCCAGCTCACATTCCAGAGTTCGCACTCTCATTCCTTCTTCTTCACCTCCACCATCTCCCTGCCAACACTTCTGCAACTTCTCCAGCCTCAACTCTCGGTATACCCATCGCACCCGCATCTTCAAACCATAGGGACTCCTTGCAAGCCTATCTGCTAATCCGTGAGGCACAAATCAGTAAGGTTTCCATCTTGTCTGTTTCATGTTAACAGCTTGACAGCACTTGTTTCTTCCACTACAATAAGCAGTATTTCTTCTCTCTATCATGTTCTGAAACTGGAGCCTACGTTCTTAGGTCATATACAACTCCAGCAAAATAAATCCACCTCACTTTATGAGCAAACAGCTGTTGACAGATTTATTTACCTCATGATATGTACCAACATCTATAACTTAGGATCTTCGCCTCTGCACTTATGAATCCCTAGTTCACATCCCTACAATATGGGAACTGTAACCTGCATATCTCCTTTAAAACCAGTCTAGAAAACCCATTTTTGAAGCTTAACAATATGTAGAAACTCATCCTGCAGATTATTACTCATGTTAACTAGTAGGGAAAACATATTTCCTTGGTTTCTGTATCTTCATTCGGATTAAAATTGGTGCCTTTACATAACTAGCTGAAGAATGGTTTGAGCAGTTGAGTCGGACGTAGAACAGCCCCAGAATTGAGTTTTGCATGTGACCTTTGTGACGTCCTGGTGCTGTGTAATGTGCAGCCTTAATTAAATGTAGTGTTATGGCCAGCCTTAATTGCATGCAGTGTAATGTCCAGCCTCCAATAAATGTTGTGTACTATCTTACCATTTCTGTGTACCAATAAAGAGCAGAACAAAAAGTATCCTAGTCTACTACCGAACTGTAGGCTATGTATTAAATGCTACGTTTTTCCCAATCTTGCTGAATACAATCTTGGCATTTCCTTTTTCCCTTTGAGGCTCGGTTCTGAATGGAGCAATAGGAATAAGGAGTATTACTATTCGCCCGTTCTGTGTATAATAAAAGTGAACCAGAAAATTGTCTAACTGCAAGTAGAAATGAATATCAGTACTCGCCAGCCCTTGTCAATCTCTGAATCCTTAACCTCTTTTCACCCTCACTCGAACTGGACTGATGGTATTACCTGAGAAACAAAAATTCAGGACTTGGGCCTATGTTGCGGATGGGCGGCTTGGAATGTTACCATTTGGGCCTACCTAATTAAATTGGACTTCAATGATGTATTGTTGGGCCTAAGTAAATAATTGGTTAATTGGGCTCATACTAATTAAATGGATTAACAAGTATCCATCCCACTCCATTTATTTAAATTATCCATGGACAATTTCTGTTCAAGTCTTCTAAGGCTTCATTATTAGATAAATTATTAGGCTCTTCCGGATATTAACTTGCGGCATAGAATCTTGTTTGTGTTTGGATTTATACATCAAGGCTTTATCAAGACAGATGATTAAGGTATGGATGCATTACATTGGGCGACCATAAGTCTCATTTAATTTTTAAAGTACCGATTATTATTCAGTCAAGTAAATTTAAAGAATTATTTTTATTTATATGTTTTATGTTATTTTTGTTTGTTTATATGTTTATTGCCATAAACATAGTTTATGTGGTTATTTGTACTTGATTGCCATCCATTTGCATAAGACACATTGCATGTAAATGGTATCGTATGGAAATTACTAAGCCTATCAAATAACGATCAAAGATCCTTATTATCTTTGTATCGATAAGAATAATTATACGACGATTAAAACAAGATTAATTGCATTCTTTAAAAGATGTAATTACATAAAGTGGAATTACGGAGTGGATCGGTTGGATGCTTTTGGACTGATCACCTTAAGCTTGTGTTTGGGACTAGCGTAACGAACTTCTATAGTTTCCTTTTTTGTGCTGTTCTACTCATCGGGGGTAGCTCCCCTTACATGAGGTTTACCGGTGATTTAAGAATAGTTTTGATTTGAGAACTATTGGACTGTAGTTCCTCTCTTGTATGTCGATTGAGACTGCTTTGGTCATGTGGCTTTGATTGGATGAGTCCATCTACCCTTGACTCTTGTTCGTCAATGTTGATTATTTTATCCACTCTAAGAATGACGGAATTCCCGTACTCGTGAAGCCCGCTAAGTGGGAATTACCTGCGTTGTAGCCCACGTGAGCACGCAAGGGTAATGTCCTGAGTTGTGCCGCGGTAGTCGTGTGTGAGGCGGTCATTTAACTATACGTACAAAGACTTCGTCAGCAGTTCCAAGTACGTATGTATAGCACCGAGTGTTCCGACGAAGTGAGAGCTCGGTGTTGCTTGTTGCATCGATTTAAAGTCATGATTTGAACTGCTCATCTTTTACTGTGCATCGCATTGCATATTTCCTACTACTGCCTATTGCATATTTTAAACCGACCCTGAGATTATATTTATGGAGATATTATCCTAGCGTCTCATATCCTGTGATGGTATTACTTAACGTGTATGTATTCCATACTTAGTCTCATGACTAACGATGCTAGCGTTGTATCTCAGGTGAACAGTATGATCGCGAGGATATCCCTCCGATGCAGTAAGGGATTGGGCCAATACCCGAGGCTTGTAAGGTTGAGAGAACTTTTGAGTTTCAGGGCTTATGTGTTTATTTATTTACTCTCGAACCTTTACTTGTTGCTTTCAATTAAACGGCTTGTTCTGGCCGTGTCTCGGTGTGAGACTTGAACTTTATTATCGTAATTGTAAACAAAATTTTAATCTTCTATGTCAACGTGCTCATTATTCCTAGTATGCTAAGCTGCGATCAGAGGGAACTGTGTTTCCTGAAGTCCAGCGTACTCTGATAGGCCGAGACAATGTAGTTAGCCTGAGCACCGAGCTTGTGGTGGGGTTTAGGGTTAGATTCCACTATAAGTTAGGTGTGGCGGTGACATGTTCGGTTTATGGGAATCGGGGCGTTACAAGTACCGATCCTCCCAACTACCCTGGAAATCCAGCATACATGCTCGAAGCATGTCATCCAAGGTATGGTTCGTCCTCTCAGTCTGACCATCGGACTGTGGATGTCAAGCTATACTCATACTAATCTGAGTTCCAAAAGCTTTCTGCACCTCTCTCCAAAACTGAGACAATAATCGTGAGTCTCGATCTGATACAATCTCCTTCGGTACCCCAAACCTCTTAACCACATCCTGGATATACGCTCGAGTCAGCTGATCCATACTCCAACTCAATTTCATCGGAATGAACACTGCACATCAACCTGTCCACAACCACCCAGATGGTGTTCATACCTCTCCTCATCCTCGGCAGTCCTGTCATGAAATCCATCGATATCGACTCCCATTTCCACTCAGGAATGTCCAACGGCTGTAGTAACCCCATCGGTTGCATATGCTCGACTTTCACCCTCTGAAAAGTTGCACATCTCGCCATAAATTCCGTTACCTCCCTCTTCATATTGTTCCACTAATAGTTCTGTCAGATATCCTTGTATATCTTGGTCACACCAGGATGTACTGAATATCGCGTACTGTGAGCCTCCTCCATCACTCTCTCCTTCAAATCCTTGCATACACTCGGAATACACCATCGGTCTCCACATCTCACAACCCCTCGAGCATCAACTCTGAATCCAGGCGCTCGTCCCAACTGAATTTTCGACCTTAGGGTTGACATCTCCTCATCTCCAACCTGGCTACTAACAATCTCCTCTAACAGCTATGGAGCAACCACCATAGAATGCACTGTCTGCCGAATCCCACCATACGGTACCAGTACGATCTCCATCTTCCTAAACTCCCTCCTCAACTCCACGGCCATCACCAACGATCCCACTGTATGGTGCTCTTTCCTACTCAATGCATCCGCCACCCTGTTCGCCTTACCCTCGATGTACTGTATATCAGTGTCGTAATCCTGCAACAACTCCAACCACCTCCTCTGACGACCACTCATGTGTTCCTGCGTACAGACATCTCAAATTCTTGTGGTCCGAGAAGATTCTACTCTTGGCACCATACAAGTAATGTTGCCAAATCTTCAAAGCATGAACCACTGCCGCCATCTCCAAATCATGCGTAGTGTAATTCACCTTGTGAGGTTTCAACTAACGAGAAGCGAAGACAATCACCCTACCATGCTGCATCAACACACAACCCAAACCTCTGTGCGAAGCATTTGTATAAACCTCGAACTCCCCAGAGTCATCTGGTAACACCAACACTGGAGCCTCTGTCACTGCCTTCTTCAGCTGATCGAAGGCCCTCTCACACTCCTTACTCCACCGAAACTTGACATCTTTCCTCAATAATCTGGTCATCGGCTGTGCTATCCCAGAGAACCCATCAATGAAGCGGCGATAGTACCCCACCACTCCTAAGAAACTGCAGATCTCACTCACATTCTTCGGATTCTGCCACTTCAATACTGCCTCCACCTTCGCTGGATCTACCGAGATCCCAGCACCAGAAACAATGTGTCCCAATAAGGACACCCTCTCCAACCAAAACTCACACTTCGAGAGTTTAGCATACAGCTTGTGCTCCCTCAGTGTCGTCAATAATGTCCTCAGATGTCCCTCATGTGCCTGTCGACTGGGAGAGTAAACCAAGATGTCATCAATGAACACCACTACACATCTGTCCAATAACTGTCGAAAAACTCGATGCATCAAATCCATGAAGATCGCTGGCACATTTGTCAACCCGAATGGCATAACTATGAACTCGTAGTGGTCATACCTTGTCCTAAACGCAGTCTTAGGACGATCTGCCTCAGCCACTCTAATCTGATGATACCCAGATCGCAAGTCGATCTTCTAAAACACACAAGCACCCCTCAACTAGTCGAATAGGTCATCAATACGGGGCAGAGGGTACTTATTCTTAACTGTAATCTGATTCAGACCCGGGTAATCGATACACATCCTCATACTCCCATCCTTCTTTTTCACGAATAAAACCGGTGCACCCCAAAGTGAACCACTGGGCTAGATATAGCCCTTCTCTAACAGATCTTGCAACTGAGCATTCAGCTCCTTCAACTCAGCCAGAGCCATATGACAGGGGGCCTTAGAAATCGGAGCAGAGCCAGGCATCAGCTCAATAGAAAAGTCAATCTCCCGAGCAGGTGGGAAACCAGGAATTCCGTCGGGAAATACATCCCTGAACTCAGACACAATCGGAATATCAGAGACAGCTGAGACCGCTGCTCTCGTGTCACACACCTGACATAGGTAAACCGGATAACCTCTGCTTAGCAGAGAAGCAATATACAACACAAAAATGATCTTGATATGAGGCAAAACAGTAATAGGATGGTATGAAACATACATACCATGAGCATCACGAAAGGATATGCATGGAATCCCACAATCAAGACATGCACGATGGTGTGACAGTCAATCCATGCCCAGAATCACGTCAAACTCCGCCAAACCAAACACCACGAGGTCAGCCATAAAATCCCGGCCCTCGATGGTCACCACCGTATCAGGCAGCAAAGAATCACACTCTCGGATCTCCCCCAAGGGTAACGAAATTGGAATCCTATGCGGCACCAGCGGCCCTAACTTGTGCTCGCGCACAAAGTCAGCAGCTACAAACGAGCACGAAGCTCCAGAGTCAAAAGGCACAAAGGCGGGATGGGTCGCAACCACGATAGATCCTAAGGCATAACAACAAGGAATAAACATCCTAGTTCGCAAAACAATCAGGATCAAAAGGACGATACTAAAGAAAACGTGAAATTTAAAACGTACTCGCCATCACATCATCACGGCGATCTGCCGCAGCCCTCTTTATAACATTCAGGCGGCCCCCACACCCAGCCTGAATCAGTCTAGCTGGATCAGCAGCCACCAACGCCCCTCTGCGGCTGCTGTCCACCCTGCTGCAACCTCGGGCAAAATCTCCTTATGTGGCCCACGCCCTGGCAAATCCAGCAACGAGGTGGACCATCCTGAACCGGAGCACGAGGCTGGCCCTCGTCGCCTCGACCTCTACCTCCCCACCGACCACCAGCCTGGCCGCCATCTCTGCCTCCCCATCGACCACCAACTTGGCCACCACCCCTACCTATATCTCTAGGGCATCCACCGCCCCTATGATCTCTGAACTGACGTGTATCTCTCTCCCTTTTCTTGCTCAAAGAACAGGGCCTGATCATACGCAGTCGACAATGTTTCATGGCCCAGATAGCCATAGCCGACACGAATCTCAGGCTTCAAGCCACCATTGAAGCGTCATGCTTGATCATTGTCCGTAGGGACTGTAACCTCATCAGCTCTGTGAACCTCCCACAGTACATGGACATTGACATCTCATCCCCTTGTACTAACCCTAGAAACTACCGTCTTTTCACACTCAACATCTCCGAGGTGAAGAAATGAGACCTCAAAGCCTCACAGAACTCTGTCCAACCGAAACCCCGTTGAGCTCTCAACCGCTCCTCACTACCTCTCCACCAGTGCAACATTTCCCCCACCAAGTATTGCGATCCCACTAAAACCCTCCTATCATCTGGACAGTCGATGTTCTGAAAAACCCTGTCCATCTGATACAACCAATCCTCGTACACTGATGGATCTGATCCTCCGGCAAATGTGGGCGGCCTATGACAAGTCGCCAAATCCACGTAATCCACCAGGGGTCGTACGGCCTGGACTGGAGGAGCGACCACACCAACTGCCGGGCCCTGAGTCTGCAAAGTCTGGAGCACCTGTAACGTATGAGCCTGCAGTGCCATCATCTGTTGTAACAGCACTGTCGGGTCTAATACCGGAGCTGGAGCCGGAGCCGCAGGAGGTACCACCCTCTCGCCCACCGGTGGTACTACCTCCTCCACAACAGGCGGCACCTCACCATCATCCACCACTGGCGGCACAACCTCATCCACCTCATCCACAAAACTGACACGATCCCCCATCGGCGGAGCGGGGTTCCTACGAGGTCTACGCCCACCCCTACGACCAGCTACCGCAGCACGACGCGGAGGCATCCTAACCTAAGGCC
>MAYD01558131.1:0-13935 GCA_001909325.1 Ruellia speciosa
ATTAATAATATATAAAATTTTTATGATTATTATTTATTTAAATTATTTATAATAAGAGATTTTAATAAATAATTATTTAATAAAAAACAAAAATTCTAAATTATATAATAAAAATAAAATTTAAGTTATATAATGAAAAGTAATATTTAAGATACATATTAAATACTATAAGTTTTTAATTCTTTATTAAAAAAATATTCTTTTAAGATATATATTGAAAATATTTTTTTAATTCTTTATTTAAAAAATAAATATTTTTTATTAACTAAATTAATTAAATTATATGGTGGAGAGAGAAATTTAAAGTAATAAATTTAAGGATGTGGTGGAGAGAGAAATTTAAAGGTGGGTTGCTTTGTTGTTAGTGAAAAGTAGGGGTGGGTTGCTCGATGACGTGGCAGAGAGAGAAAATGATGTGGAAGGGAAAAAGTGAGTATGGAGAAACCCAAGTTATTCTACTAAGAAGTTATTCTGGAATGGACCCCAATGCCACATGATCTACAACCCACACCACATACTGTGTGGACCCATTGGTGTTGAAGTCCAGTAAGCTACCAAAATTAAAGAACTTCCCATGCAGTAATGACATAATCACCAAAACCCACATACTGCATTTCTTTGCATGCAGTAATTCTACTACACATCCTCATCAGTCATCACACCTACACACATATATATATATATATATGAAGTATATGCACAGTTGCATACTCCAATTACAATCTTCTCACCATAAATATATACATAAACTTACACTTAGCTTGATATACAGGGTGAAAATGGGAAGATCCCCATGTTGCGACAAAGTGGGCTTGAAGAGAGGTCCATGGACACCCGAAGAAGACCAGAAGTTAGCGTCTTATATTCAACAACATGGCCATGGAAGCTGGAGAGCCCTCCCTTCTAAAGCCGGTATAGTACATTTATCAACAATCTCTCATACATGGAGTGAGTCGTGTGCACTTGCAGAAAACCCAGCTTTGCTATCTTTTGTTCTTTAAAGCATAACTTGAATTGAAGAGCATTTCCATAATTATATTTTCTTTAGTTTACACTTAGGCTCCTAGAAGACCCTTAATCTGCGCACTGGTGACAACTATGCTCTCATATTTTAAGACAGTTAGGGTTCATATTTATAATAATGACATTGATTCTGATTATGGCTTTCTTATAATGTATGCGCATGTGTGTGTGTGGAGTTTAGGGCTTGAGAGATGTGGGAAAAGCTGCAGATTGAGATGGTCTAATTACCTGAGTCCAGATATTAAAAGGGGCAAATTTAGTATACAAGAAGAGCAGACCATTCTCCAGCTTCATGCCCTTCTTGGCAACAGGTTTGGCTATTTTGGGTTTTTAGTTAGAATTTTTTTTTTTATTTCTATTCGGATTCATTCTGGTGCGTATTTAATTTCTCTTCCTTTATCATTGATGATCAATGTCTGTGGAGTTGTAGCAGGAGAAAACAGTAGCATGTGATCGTAATTAATGATTAGATTTGAGTATTAAATGATTGAAGCCGATATAGCTTTCACGTACCAATGGGGTTGCATATTTAAATCCATTGGATATTTGGGTTTTGGAACCAAACTGGTAACTGATTAGTGGATTTTTATGCAGTTTGATTGTTGCTGGACTTAGGGGCATTAATGATGTACTAAATTGTGTTTTCAGTGATGTATGGTAGGATCATTCTGGGAGCTGGCCTCCAGGGTGTGGCAAAGATTCATCCATAGGATCTTTCAGCCCCTCGAAATAATCCTATATACCCGGTATGCCCTCTAATGGAAGTTTAATCCTTGTCTTAATTGTTGTCTTGATGATAGATGGTCGGCCATAGCAAGCCACTTGCCAAAGAGGACAGATAACGAGATCAAGAACTTTTGGAACACGCACATTAAGAAGAAACTAACAAAGATGGGAATCGACCCCATGACTCACAAGCCGATAAACTACACCCTAATTGGCTCCAGACAACCCAAGGACATTGCCAACCTTAGCCACATGGCGCAATGGGAGAGCACCCGTCTTGAAGCAGAAGCTAGGATTGTCCGTGAATCCAAGTTCTTGTCGAATTCCAATGATTTGCTGTCCACCAAGAAATCCAAACCTATGATATTGCCACTGCCACGGCCACCACGCCTACCGTGTTTGGACATACTTAAAGCATGGCAATTAGCTACAAAGCCTAGAAAAGACATACTCACTGCCATTGCCAATGGAGGGAGCCTCGAGTCCCCAACCTCGATCTTCAACTTCTCTGACAATACACCCACCGTTGTTGGGGTGATCTGTGAGAACTCATCGGCAGACATGAATTACGTGGGAAACACCGGTGCACTCACAAGTAACTACCGAGATGATCGGGGCAAGGGCATAATGGGAAGTTCACTAGAAGCTCATGACGACATGATGGACTTTGTAATAAGCTCTAGTGATGATTCTTTTAGATTTCCAAGCTACATGGAGGGTTTTGCAGATCTTCCACCGGTACCTTCCTCCATAACTTGTTTGGATTCAAATACTTCATCTACTATGGACAGCGTGGGACTTGAAGATACGAAAATTAGTTATTGGAATGACATTTTGAATGTCGCGAGCTCTCCCATGGATGCCTACGACTACTAAGCCAAATTCGAATCTTGTAATAATGCATGCGAGCTTGAAATGCATTGGAAATCCAATGTATTTAAGGTGTACTTCTTTTAATTAAGTAACAAAGTTAGATTAGGTTTCTACCAAGTATTAGTAGATGTTTGTGTATGTGCACTTGATCGCATGTTTCTTCTTTTTCTGCTTCTCTTTTTGTCCTTTTTCTTTCATTTTTTGTACTTGTTTTGGTGTACGTGCCTAATGTAATATAGTGACGTGTAACCCTATTAGTTGAGTCTTAAGGAGATCAATGCTAAATACTAATAAATACATCTACTTCCCATTTCACATGGTATTATGTTTGCATCTTTTGTGATATTTTTATTCAATTTATTGTACATGTATTTCTTTTGGCATATATAGATGGTCGTCTCATTCCCGGACCAGCTGGGTATAGGAAAGAAGGTGCAATCGCCAGGACCCGTGCTGAATTGAGTGTAGCTTCATTTATAAAATATTTAAATATGTTTTATTATTTTTTAAGTAATAAATTATACTATAATTTTTTAGATTTTTTTTGGACGCACAAATTTTAAGTAATCGTCATTCTCAGATTAATAATCCGATCAATGCCCAAGGCCCAAAGATTAATAGTATCATCAATTTCTCTCAATAGTTTCTTTTAGGAATAAACACCAAAACAGTCCCCTAAATATACCCTATAACCAAATTGGTCCTGTTCGCGACATAATTACCAAAATAGTCTTGTATGTTTACTAATTACGACCAAAATGGTCCTTTGACCCATTAATTGGGATTAACTTAAAAGATTAAAAATAACACCCTGCAATAAAACCAAAATGGTCCCCTAAGTATACCCAAAAACCAAAATGGTCCCCCAAGTATTTATTCCATATTTTTTGATTAATTAATAATTAATAAATATTTATTAATTATTAATTAATCAAAAAGTATGGAATAAATACTTTGGGGGACCATTTTAGTTTTATTCCAAGGTGTTATTTTTAATCTTTTAAGTTAATCCCAATTAAGGGGTCAAATGACCATTTTGGTCGTAATTAGTAAACATACAGGACCATTTTGATAATTGTATCGCGAACGGGACCATTTTAGTTATTGAGTATACTTAGGAGACTGTTTTTGTGTTTATTCCGTTTCTTTTAATAATAAAGGTTTACAAAGTATAATGGGCTTTTCCAGGCCCAATATTTTCTCCAGCCCAATATAATTTTGCCCATCATGTTTTTTTGCTTCTCCAGCAAAAGCCCAATTCTGTGAACACTAAAATTGAACCATCCGTTTCTTACGTTCATTATAATACTCCCTATATATATCTGCTTCTTCCAACTAAGATCACATTCTCCAAATATTTTGATAAATACTACCTCATAAATTTGAAAACCCAAAATTCAAATAGTCCATCCCATGGCCAAGATTTTAATTTGCTCATTTGAGTAGATTGTAGTCAATGGGCACATAATTTCACAAATTAAGGATGTAAGAAAACTAAGGTAGCAGTCAAAACTAGAGCAAATATAGAAGCCCATTCCAGCTTGCTTAAGTTCCAACTTTCCAACGGCAGCCAAATGAAGCACAAATATACAAGAAAAAAATAAAATTAATGAAGCTCATAATTTGATCACCAAAATGGCAAAAACAAAACCATTAGAGATGAAATCCAGTCCATCTCTTGAAGCTCCTCACTTCACTTCCTTGACACATTGCCAATCCTATCCCTGTTCTTCCCCCTTTCCCTATCCCTCTATAGTAGAGCCTCCATTCCTCCATTCCCCCATCCATCTCTACCAAACATGGCATTCCCACCCCTTCACTATCCCATCCCTCCTCCTCATCCGAACCCTCTAAAACCGGGCCCTCCTGCACCCTCCTCCACTCCTTCAATCCATCCTTCGACGCCGCCATTCCAATGCTACGGCTCCCATTTCCGCCCACGCCTTCGTAAACCATCAAGTAGCTCCCATCTTTCCTCCCCCTCACCACCCGAGGATTAACCGTTCCGCGCTCATCAAACGCCCCACTCCCACCAGCGCCCAATATCTTCCCCAGCTTCACCCACCTCATCCCGTCCCTTGACCGCGCCAAACCAACCCCAAAATGCCCCATTTTCAGGTCGAATGAATGGTAGTACATTCGTATGTCGCCTGTTTCATGGAAAACCACTTGTGGTGAAGCGATGAACGACGAATCCCACTCGCCGTCTGATCCAACATCGAGCAATGCACCGCTGTGATGATCCCCCTCGATTCTTGCCCAATGCCGGCCGTCTTGGCTCATCGCCAATCCAGGCAACGACTTAAGAATATCCCCATTGTCGCCACTATCGGGAATCTGGATCTCAAACTCCAAACCATCATCAAAAGCCTCAATCTTTTCGGACCAATACCCCGTGTAGTAAAGCCAGTAAACACCACTCTTTGCTCGAACCTTGTTGCTCGACATTATCACAACCTCAGATGGCCTAACGCTGTGGGTATCAAAAGCCCACCAATCACTGCTTTTGCTCATAACAATTCCCACATCGGCATTTTGTCGAACACCTTGTCCGCCCCTTTCCCAGTGCACCCCATTGCTCGAAACCGCCAATCCAATCGAATCAGACCCCGGATTATTCACGCCGGACCGGCCGTGATACCACATGTACCACCGCTCCTCCTCGTCGCCGAGGAACCTTTTCACGACGGGTGAACCAATTTCGAGGCTGTCCCAAGAATCGCCGGGGCCCAAATCAAATACCAAGCCCCTCGTGGAGCATGAATTGGAAGGAATCGTTTGACCTAAATTAGGGTTGCCCTGTGATTGGACTCTGGAATTTGCCGGCGAATCAGCGCTGATGTAGCTGCCCCCATCCATTGGCTTCTGTCGATTGGTGGAGCAGTGCGCCAGCAGTAAGGGAACTCCCTTGCTGCAGGAGGGGAAATTGGGGAAATTGCGGAAATGGGGTTTGGATTGGGGCCAATTTGGGGTTGATTTGGTTAAGACTGTTGGGGCGTAGTGAGAATTCGCTGCTGCCGGTGTCGTCATGGCTGCACTGCACAAAATTCAGAATTGAAAATTGAATTTGATTTGTCTCAAGACTCAAATACTGAAGAGAAGTGGATTGAAAGACTAGTTTTTTAACATTACATTACAGATTATGAGACCAGTGGGATTTCGACACGTGTACGACAGCCGCCGCCGGACTCGGACAGTCTTGGAAGTCGGAACATAACGGCGCCTAAAAGTGCATGCTATGATGAATTTAAAAAAAATTAAGGAAATATGATTGGATTATTGTGATTTACGGGTATAATTTTGAGAATGTCAACAAAAGCAAAAGGGTCGAGTGTTCTTGCCTCTCAAGCAAGGTAGCTAGAATTATTTATAATAAACTTTAAATATTCGTAGTAAAATACTTCATTCATGTTAGAATAATTGTTAGATTAGAAGATAAAATATATTTTAAAATAAATATGATTTTACTATTTTTTTATTTACCCATATTAAATCTATTTATTCAATTATTATAACTATATTAAATAAAAGTAATTTAATATTTGTTTACATTTTTTAAATAAGTGTGAGACATAGGGATAATACTCTATTTAATACTTCTAGAAAATATGCTTAATGAATCATCAATACGAATATGTATATAGTTAAGTGTAATATTTATATGTGCATTTATTTATAAATTAGTACAAGATTCATCTATTTGTAAGCATCGACATTCACTTACAAATAAGACAAAATTTCAAGCATGTAACAAGTATAAAGCTAGTTTTTAACAACAAAGTAAACAATAATCATATTTTGGAGACAACCACATGTAATATGTTGAAGACATCTCCTTGCCAATATTTGAAGTTATCAATGTGACAATATTTCAAGTCATTCATGGATCCATTATACTCATACTTTAAAGGCAAATAAAATGTAGTGGGATGGTTTTTTTATTTAAGAAAACTAAGGCCCAAATAAGGAGATGGCAACTGAATAGGTATGACAAGACCCGGATACCCGACTCAAACAAAAATACCCCAACATAATACTCAATCCAAACCCAAAAATATCCGAACCCAAACTCACAGACCCGGTAGGTAATCGGGTCTTACCCGCGAACCCGCCAACCCAAAAAATTGACAAATTTGGTCCTTTTATGTTTGTTAGCCTTTTTTTACAATACAATCACTAATACAATTTTTAATATCTCTAAAATATATAATTAACTAAATAAGACAAATATTAAATTTAATACCTTCATGCATTTTTTAGTTCCACAGACAACATTAAAACATTAAAGACATTGCAATAGAATTAGGAGCAGTAGAACACATTGGAGCTAATAGGAATATCAATATTTGTATTATTGGTTTGGATTTATTATTTATACTATTAGTTTATTATATAATTGGATTAAAAAAATAAAATAATAATAATTGGAATATAATAGAATGGGTCGAATTTGGATTTAACTAGGGTCGGAATATAATATGTAGCACTCTATACGTGATTCAAACCCAACTGAATTCTGATTCAAGAACTCAATCTCATTCCTTACCTATTTTATTAGATCGAACTCATCCATTTAAATGGGATTCTAGTTAAATTTGACTGTGACAATTCATTTAGTCCAAATTCTACTCTTACCTGTGCCAATCCAAAGGTCAAATCCACACAATCACAATAATTTGGTTTCGGAAACTTAAATTTAATATTTTTCCTTTAAACATGTCCAAGAAATATATCCCAAGGCACTGCCTTTTATCCATACCATAACCAGAAGCTATAAATCCAAATATGTCATCCAACAAACCTCATCCCCTTCCCAACAACAATGCCACAACGCTAATAACCAGCAACAATTCAACAATGCCTTCTCTGTGCCCTTCAATCCCCTCAGCCTCCACCCTCAAAACCCCATCCAAACCCCTCTTCCCTTTCCCCATCACCAAACCCAATTTTCACCCCTTCAAGAAAACCCCAAGACCCTTCTCTCTAAACCCACTTCTCTCCACACAAACCGACCCCCAAATCCCCCAAACACTGGACAGATTCTGGCAGTGGTTGAAAGATGAAGGGGTTGTTTCAGCCAAGACTCCAGTGAAGCCAGGTGTCGTCCCAGAAGGCCTAGGGCTCGTTGCCACCAGAGGGATTGCTATAAACGAGGTCGTTTTGGAGGTGCCCAAGAAGTACTGGATTAATCCAGAGGCAGCTGAGAAGTCAGAAATTGGTGAGATTTGCTCTGGCCTCAAGCCCTGGATGTCTGTTGCCCTCTTTCTGCTGAGGGAGAGGTTTAAGGGGGAGGACTCTAAGTGGAAGTATTACATGGATGTGCTTCCAGAGAGCACTGATTCCACTATATATTGGTGGGTTGTCTGAAATTTGTTGATTTGATTTCCCCTCTTTGTTAGGGTTTGTTCTTATTGTTGTTTTGTGGTGTGCTCTCCAGTGCAGGTCAGAAGAGGAGCTCCTTGAGATTCAAGGTGATTGACTGAGTATCCCATTTAGTTGTTATTGATGGATTAGTCCAGTCGAGTTCGAGTAGCCATCTCAACTCATTTTCTTGAGCTCGAACTCAATCAAGATCGTATTTCGAGCTTATTTCTCTCAAATTAATTAGAACACATAGTTGAGGGCACATTTATGCTTGTTTAGAGGTGTCTTAGTTAATCGTGGGGGCGGACCATAGGAAGACGTATTTAGGACAAGGTCGAAATGCAAAGCTTAACATTATGATGGTTATTTTACCTACTCGATCAAGTAGGGGAGCTTGATCATTGTCATGCATCAGGTTATGCTAGCACGATTTCAATTCTAGTAGCTTGATTAGAAACATTTCTCAAGCATCCTATTCATTCAAAACCATAGCTTTCTCAAGCATGAATTTTCTCATATATGTGTAGAGTTCGTCGTGGTTATGGTCTATTGCAAAGTATATGATCTTTGAAATAGAATGTAGTCTAGTTAGTCCAACATTTCGAACATCAGGTCACACATCGAGGCTTATAGATTTGTTGTTCATTTGTTTGCAGGAACACAGCTATTGAGCACAACGTTGGGTGTGAAAGAGTATGTCCAGAATGAATTCTTCAAAGTAGAAGAAGAAATCATACTCCCCAACAAGCACCTTTTCCCTTTCTCTCTGACATTGGATGATTTCCTTTGGGCATTCGGAATCCTCAGATCAAGGGCATTTTCTCGCTTCCGTAATCAGAGTCTCTCCATCATCCCCTTTGCGGACTTGGTAAACTCTCGACTTCTCTCCAAATGGCTCATTCAACAATACTCTTAGTCGAAATCTAACGATTAGTTTGTGCTTACCCAAAGACAATGAATTTACCATTTACGGATGAAAGAATTATGGACGAAACTAACCGCTTTCCAAACTCAGCGTATGAACTCCTCTTTGTCAAATATATTTCAGGTCAATCATAGTGCCAGAGTTACCAGTGAAGATCATGCCCATGAGGTTACAGGGCCGGCAGGTCTTTTCTCCTGGGATTTTCTGTTTCAGTTAAGGAGCCCGTTGTCCCTCAAGGCCGGTGAACAGGTGAAAACTTCATTACACGTCTAGAATGCCCTCTCTCAAATTAATTAGAATTGGTGCAAGCTTCTTTTATGTTATGCTGTTGGCTTGTCATGTGCATGTGCATTGTGTTTTTAGTTTGGATATGATCCCTTTAATTATCTGCAACGTTTATCAGTGGTGTCAATACACATCACTTCTGTGTAGTGATGAAGGGCATCGAGAGATTTTAGGACAGAATTTGATTCCTCCAGGTTCCTACTCGGATTAACATTGTTTGGTCATGGCAGGTTTTCATCCAGTACGATTTGAATAAAAGTAACGCGGATTTGGCTCTGGACTATGGCTTCATCGAGCCAAATCCAGGTCGTGATGCATTCACCTTGACACTGGAAATATCGGAGTCTGATGTATTTTATGATGACAAGTTAGACATTGCCGAGACGAATGGTTTTGGAGAAACTGCTTACTTCGACATCAAGTATGGCCAGCCCCTTCCGACAGCTATGCTTACATACCTGCGCCTGGTGGCTCTGGGAGGAACTGATGCATTCCTTCTAGAATCAATTTTCAGAAACAAAGTTTGGGGCTTCCTCGAAATGCCTGTGAGCCGAGACAATGAGGAACTCATATGCAAAGTAATTTGTGAGACTTGTAAATCTGCACTGTCCAGCTATCATACTACCATTGAAGAGGTAACCCTGTCCTCGATTAATTCTTCTGAATGACCATCTCAGCTAAACGTTTAATGTTAACCTGATAGGGAGAAAATGGTGAAGCATTGTCCCCTTTGCACCCATAAAAAGATAATCATACCCGTAAACATTCCTTGGCAGGATGAGAAACTGAAGGAAGAGGGAAATCTCGGGACAAGGGGGAAAATAGCAGTCGGGATACGATTGGGGGAGAAGAAGGTATTGCAGCAAATCGAGAGCATCTTCAAAGGGAGGGAGACAGAACTCGATGTACTGGAATATTACCAAGAAAGGAGGCTGAAAGATCTTGGCCTAGTTGGGGAGCAAGGTGAAATAATCTTCTGGGAGCCTCAATAATACTGGATATCTTACAGCCTTTCTTTCTTCGCGATTTATGCATATCAGTATGTGCTAAGGCGACAGTTTTTTCGTGGCAATCTTAGTTCTAGTTGTGACGTTTCAGACACTACTTGTTTAGAGCTGTGTTTACTATGCCACTCTTAATGTTTGTTCATTTGGTCCAAGCTTCGAATTGAGCATACAGATTAGTTCAGCACCGCGGCTTATATATATTGTATACGTTAAACGACAACTTAAAATGAAACATTAAAGGCAAGTTGACACCCTTTTATAACAACGGCTACAGAGTGTGTTTGTCCTGACACCCTTTTACAGCAAAACAAGAGACGTTCCTTACTGCTCTTCATATCAAACAATTACTCCGGTTAGATCTAAACATCACTCCCAACTTTAGTATAAATTGCTACGTAATCGTGCAAGGACAGGACAGCCTGCCACAACAACAGAGGAAGAAAATAAGTGAAATTTGACAAAATGAATAAAGGCATTTTAAATACTCACTTCTTTGTCATCCAGTCGTCATTTTCATCCCACCTATTCCAAGTGTCGCGCGAAGATGGCGCCAACTTGCTTTTTCACAAGCTTGTTCGGCATTCTGCCAATATCAAGCCTGGGGTTATTAAGGTGGTACACCACAACACTATCCAGGTTCTGAATAACCGGCTCGTTGGAATTTAGGCAAATATTGCCGGGGTGAACAAGTCACCACAAGTCCTGTTTGCACACAGGCATTCTTGAGGATTTGCGTAGAAGTAATCTTCTTCTTTAGGCTTGCCTGGAACAACTTGGCGCTGCGCTGGCTCTCCCATTCTTGTCTCATGAACTTGCCTCACAGAAATGGAAAATTCAGCCCATGAAAGAGTTCCATTCTGATGTAAATCCAACAATTCTACAAGTCTTCTACGGTCCAGCTGGAAGGTCTTCTTGAACCCGAGATACCTGCGAAGATCAAATCAGAATTACCTCAGACTATAATCTGGTAGATAAACCAGCCAAAGTAACCAGTAACCACCACTTGAATATTCAAGCCGGTACCTGCGGTGACCTTCCACAACCCTTGCCATGTTCCCATCATATGTGGGAACAAAAATATCGCTGGCAACAGAAACTAAAAAATCCAGTGCTGCCATTTGAGATGAATGATTTTGGAACTGCCGTAACTCTTCTGGATCTAGCAGCATTTCCTTTCTAACCTGCATAGTGATGGTAACATTTTAGAGAGACTGTGTGAGTAAATAAGGAATGACACAACAAAGGCTACACCAATGAAATGTCCAAAGCAAAGCTGCAAAGTTGTTTTAATGAACAAATGTTAAAAGTTATTAGTGCATAGTGCAGCCTGTCCACCAGTCTTAATATTCCAAATAAAGATGATGAAAAAGGCAGAAACCGGAAGGAGAACAAAGTATAATAAAAAAAAAAAGTAATTCCCACTACATGACTTGTCATAAAGGATTTGGAGCGAACAAAAGGGATGGGAACTCACAATCCTTGGAAAAGCAGCTCTTAGCGTTGTGAGTCTCCTTTCACTACCATAGATCTCGCCCGATGCAATATATATCTGTGTCTCCTTGTCCAAACCAAGCGCTTGCAAAATCAAAGCAGTCTCTTCTGGGGTAAGAGGACATAAGCCATGAGATCGTTTCTCTTCAGAAACTATCTCTTTCTCCCGCCACCAAGGAAATGCATACCTGCAACAAAAGATGTGACAAGGTAATGAAAAAGCTTTACTTAACAAAGGAAAGAAGGGCAAGGGGATTGGAGAACCGAAGCATCTGACTTTAGGCAGTAAAAAAGGATGGGATAAATGGCTATAGAAATCCGTCTTCTTGAATGCCCAAAAATCATGAGAAGACTCTTATTAACTTCCACAAAAGAATCTAACATTAATTGAATGATGTGCTGATCCCTTTAATAAGTTTCGAACAGGATGCTTTTTAAATTTTGAAAAGTAAAGAATAAAGCAGGAGGGTTATGTGAAGATTGGCATAAAATCTTAGGCGTGGAACTCTATTAAAACTACTTCAGCTACAAGCATTTTTAAAAACATACAATAAGCCAGCCAAACCAGTGATGGGCACCCATACTTTCCACAGTTTCACTTTTCATGCCCTCCCATGTTTTGAGATAAATAATGAATTCTTCACAAAAGTCGGAGTCTTCTTATCAACTGTATGCAAACAATGTTAAATGGAATCATGACTTCTTATTAATAGTGGATTGTTAATTCATATGTCAAACAATGTCTCACACCACAGAATTGACAGGAAAGATATCAATTGATATCTCTCAAATGAATTCATCCATCATTACTGAATGTCGTTAAGCCAATTACCTCAGCCTTTTGAGCTCCTCAGCTTCATCCTCAGTGCAGCCATGGGTGCAACCCGAGAAAGCCAACATGTCCATCTCATATCTTAAATGCAGTGCTAAATAGGGCCCCCTCTGTTGAAGAATATGAATCAACTTCTGTCCCAGTGCCTCAATCTGAGGTGTAAACTTTAGTGCATGAAAATTGACACGACACCGAAGCCTCTGAAGTTCCAAAGGAATTCCATTGTTGGCCAACCGTGAATCTGTTCGGTTGAAGTGTATCACCTTGTGCTTCTCAAAGAGAGGCAGAATCTGCAAGGTGAATTTTAAACTGAAAATGATCAATTACTTCTCTCAGATTCACAAATACTTGTCTGAAAACAGATACACTATGTTCACTCATTAAGGTTTTAATGAGATTCAGAAATACTTGTGAAAAGAGTTACTTTATACACCAGCATAACAGTAAGATACCATTTTCTTACATGTCATTATCTCGCTTAGTGTTTTAAGTTCTACACCCACAGTCAACATAAAAGTTGAAAGTTCTCAGCTCACCCAACATGAAGCATAAGACAGAATTTTTATCCATTATGGATTTTATAATTTGAACTTTCCCCTTCATCTCTCAGGGTTGCTGCCACTGATGACACAGATAAACAGCCATCAATCAATTGGTTATCTATCTTCTAAGACGATAAATTTCACATTACCATCAGAATTATAATTTCATGCTAACACCAGATTTTTTTTATTTGCAAAATACAACATACAGACCTGCTGCAAGTAGTATTGCTCATTTGACCAGCTGACAGGAGGCATTACAAGCGGTTGATATCCATATCGTGGACTGAATCTCTTTGGTAACCTCTTGATAATCCGGATTTCATCTCTTAACGAATTGATAAAATGCTCGACATCAAAAATATCCTCAAAGTTGCTGCATATTAAACCCCTTTATTTCGAAATGAATAATGGAAGTATATGATACAAATACTCAGGTTCATAATGGTACCTAGGATCCGCCCAAAATGATGCCTTATCAAGCTGGGGAACAACCAATGTAAGATTTAACAGCCGAGAAATTGTGACCATGTCACATATCTGAAAATCAAAAGGTACTAAATTAGATGAAAAGAAAACATAATTAATTAGGCAAGGAGACAACAGATATCAACAAACCGCAGATCGCATTTGATTCAAGCCACCACTGCAAGTTATTTTGAGAAAGCCATTACTTGTGTAATTCCCTGCAATTATTACAAATTATTATGGTTACATTCAAAATCAACCTAGAATTTTCAAAGAATATTTTGTAATGCTTCCACCCACAAGGAAGACCATTGAATAGTACATGAGTCTCAAATATAAATAACATCACAGGTTCACTTCATATGATGCAAACACATTTTCTCAACAAAAACTTGCAGC